>CM059819.1:3142027-3174527 GCA_030435695.1 Brachymystax lenok tsinlingensis | reverse complement strand
GTGAATAAAAAAACATTTCCCTCAGGTTACGGAGCCGACAAAGACCAACATGTGAGAGTAGATATCAAGAGTAAGTCCTTCTTCACCATGACCTATTACTGTGTGATGGTTTGATATCTATGCAGTGGTTTGATATCTACGCATGCAGTACGCCTCCCTATCCACAAGGGGGAGATGGAGACTACTTTCTGAAATCCCATGATAGAAGCTATAGAAGTCTATGGTAACAGTCCCATGATAGAAGCTATAGAAGTCTATGGTAACAGTCTCATGATAGAAGCTATAGAAGTCTATGGTAACAGTCTCATGATAGAAGCTATAGAAGTCTATGGTAACAGTCTCATGATAGAAGCTATAGAAGTCTATGGTAACAGTCTCATGATAGAAGCTATAGAAGTCTATGGTAACAGTCTCATGATAGAAGCTATAGAAGTCTATGGTAACAGTCTCATGATAGAAGCTATAGAAGTCTATGGTAACAGTCTCATGATAGAAGCTATAGAAGTCTATGGTAACAGTCTCACTATAAAAGTCTATGGTAACAGACCAGGAATCTGGTCCAGCAGCTAAGATGGATTGGACACATTCCTTGTTAGAAACATGAACCAACTGTCGTGCTGAGGAGGGTGTAGCGTGTGAGGTAGCGTGTGAGGTAGCGTGTGAGGTAGCGTGTGGTGTAGCGTGTGAGGTAGAGTGTGGCGTAGCGTGTGGCGTAGCCTGTGATATAGCGTGTGATGTAGCGTGTGGCGTAGCGTGCGAGGTGGCGTAGCCTGTGAGGTAGCGTGTGGCGTAGCGTGTGAGGTGGCGTAGCCTGTGAGGTAGCGTGTGGCGTAGCATGTGAGGTAGCGTGTGAGGTAGCGTGTGGCGTAGCGTGTGCGGTAGCGTATGGCGTAGCCTGTGAGGTAGCGTGTGGCGTAGCGTGTGAGGTAGCGTGTGGCGTAGCCTGTGATATAGTGTGTGATGTAGCGTGTGGCGTAGCGTGTGGCATAGCGTGTGAGGTAGCGTGTGGCGTAGCGCAGAGGTAGCGCAGAGGTAGCGTGTGGCGAGCCTGTGATATAGTGTGATGTAGCGCAGATGTAGCGTGTGGCATAGCGCAGGAGGTAGCGTGTGGCGTAGCGTGTGACATAGCGTGTGATGTAGCGTGTGAGGTGGCATAGCCTGTGAGGTAGCGTGTGGCGTAGCGTGTGAGGTAGCGTGTGGCGTAGCGTGTGCGGTAGCGTGTGGCGTAGCGTGTGAGGTAGCGTGTGGCATAGCGTGTGAGGTAGCGTGTGGCGTAGCATGTGAGGTAGCGTGTGGCGTAGCATGTGAGGTAGCGTGTGGCGTAGCGTGTGCGGTAGCGTGTGGCGTAGCGTGTGAGGTAGCGTGTGGCGTAGCGTGTGAGGTAGCGTATGAGGTAGCGTGTGGCGTAGCGTGGTATGGAATGTGTTTACTAATCTTGGTACCCGGAACCAAATGTCGTGCTGAGGAGGGTGTAGCACGTGTGAGGTAGCGTGTGGCGTAGCGTGTGAAGGTAGCGTGGTAACCAAATGTCCCGTGTTAAGGTTTGTCACAAGACGTTGTTAACTGGCCAGAGCACGAGAGAACAACTATCACACTAATCATGACGCAGTATTAATCTGAGTCCATTAGAACAGGGCTGGCTTGAATGGCTGCTGTTGGTTCCCTCTGTTTAACGAGACAGAAACATTTTAGGACGTATCCGCAGTAGTTTACAGTGTAGAGATTCTGTTGTATATATTTCCCGCTGAGTCGTGGTAAACAAGGTGATTTGCATCCAGACAGTTTGTCTCCAGGTCACCGTCCAGATGTGGCTTTTGTCTGCTTCAATGTGTCCTGGGAGGAGATGATGTTTGGGAGGCAGTGCCATGTCTTTCTGTCGGACTCATCCTGGACTCATCCTGGACTCATCCTGGACTCATCCTTGACTCCAGAAGACTAGAGGACTCCAAGGACTGCACTCTCAAAATAGCCAATCTGGTCTATTTTTCATCTGGGTTATAAGACTAGACTATACGTTTGGAGGCAGTTTCCTGAACACAGATTAAAATGCAAACTCAATGTTGAATCTCCATTGAGCATGCTCTTAAATCCAGGACTAGGTTTAACCTGTGTCCGGGAAACTTCCCCTTGGTGTTTGATATAAGGGCTGTTTGAGTGGTCACCTGAGGTGCCCATATTGGTGTGGTAAAGATGGGTCTCTTTGGCGCAGCTCTCATTCATTCCCTGAACCCTCTCTCCGTCGCTCTCGACCCCCCCCAGACAGGACAGGCGAAGGCTGAAGACTTTGTCTCTGAGCTGCTCAGAATCATTTGTCCTGAGAGACAGGAGAAGAGCAGAGAACAGCAACTACTAGCAGTGGCTGGAGGTGAGCGCCTTAGGATCTCAGTGTTTCCCCTAGAATATTGTCCAGACAGGGGGTCCCACAAACCCAACATTCAGGGCCTCTTGAACCAAAATCTTCAATTGAAATCAATCTACCGTGACTATCTCTGAGAGATCCATCAATCCTTTCCTTGTTCCAGTTCTCCCTTCCTCTAGCCCAGTGCTACACTGACTGTCTGGAGCAGCTGGATAGAGGACACTGTCAGTCTGACAGTCTGTTTCCTTAAGACAAGACTACAGACACAGTGTTCCCCACACCACACCTCAGTAAGACATGTTCACTGACCAACACCCTCCTCAGGATCCCAGTGAAAACCAACACCCTCCTCAGGATCCCAGTGAAAACCAACACCCTCCTCAGGATCCCAGTGAAAACCAGCACCCTCCTCAGGATCCCAGTGAAAACCAACACCCTCCTCAGGATCCCAGTGAAAACCAACACCCTCCTCAGGATCCCAGTGAAAACCAACACCCTCCTCAGGATCCCAGTGAAAACCAACACCCTCCTCAGGATATCCCAGTGAAAACCAACACCCTCCTCAGGATATCCCAGTGAAAACCAACACCCTCCTCAGGATCCCAGTGAAAACCAACACCCTCCTCAGGATCCCAGTGAAAACCAACACCCTCCTCAGGATCCCAGTGAAAACCAACACCCTCCTCAGGATCCCAGTGAAAACCAACACCCTCCTCAGGATCCCAGTGAAAACCAACACCCTCCTCAGGATCCCAGTGAAAACCAACACCCTCCTCAGGATATCCCAGTGAAAACCAACACCCTCCTCAGGATCCCAGTGAAAACCAACACCCTCCTCAGGATCCCAGTGAAAACCAACACCCTCCTCAGGATCCCAGTGAAAACCAACACCCTCCTCAGGATCCCAGTGAAAACCAACACCCTCCTCAGGACCCCAGTGAAAACCAAC
The DNA here is from genome assembly GCA_030435695.1 of Brachymystax lenok tsinlingensis. Lineage (NCBI taxonomy): Eukaryota > Metazoa > Chordata > Actinopteri > Salmoniformes > Salmonidae > Brachymystax > Brachymystax lenok. Next base: position 3,171,219 of record CM059819.1, on the reverse strand, counting down.
ACCCTCCTCAGGATATCCCAGTGAAAACCAACACCCTCCTCAGGATATCCCAGTGAAAACCAACACCCTCCTCAGGACCCCAGTGAAAACCAGCACCCTCCTCAGGATATCCCAGTGAAAACCAACACCCTCCGCAGGATCCCAGTGAAAACCAACACCCTCCTCAGGATATCCCAGTGAAAACCAACACCCTCCTCAGGATCCCAGTGAAAACCAACACCCTCCTCAGGATCCCAGTGAAAACCAACACCCTCCTCAGGATATCCCAGTGAAAACCAGCACCTCCTCAGGATATCCCAGTGAAAACCAGCACCCTCCTTCTGGATACAAAGCAATCCATTTTTATTAAAAGTTTGAACTTGTTAGGATGAAGACAGGATGGCAGGTGATTACACATTCATGCTCCAGCTTCCAACTAGTGGAAAGTCTTTTTTGTCATTTGTATATTTGAGAATGGTGATTCCCTGCTGCTCTCCGCTGGTTAATATGTACATTGTACATCATAGTCTTCCTCTGCTTTTCTCCTACACAATACTAGAACCAAAGAGCACCACTGGTGCAAATATTTACAGACAGACAATGTACAAGCATTTTGTTACACTCGCATTTACATCTGCTAACCATGTGCACGTGACCAATACAATTTGATTTGAATTGATTTGGTGTTTTCCTTTTTCTCTTCTTCTGAATGCCATCTTTTATTTATTTTATATGAACAAGAAAAGGTTTTGCATTTGAAACTGTGTAGCTTAAAGTAGCCTCTCTCTCTCTCTCTCTCTCTCTCTCTCTCTCTCAGTGTGTACCGTTCTCCTCTCCTCGTTCTACAGCACAACAGCCCCGAGTCACACCGCCGAGAGGACACAGATCCACGATCAGGAGGAGAGACGTCAGCCTCTCAGACCCACCTGGCTCTGACCGGTCAGGGAACTGACCTGGAGTCAGGCTTACGTCACAAATAGCACCCATATTCCCTATACAGTGCACTAGTTTTGACCAGAGCTTTTGATCATAGGTCCCTGGTCCAACCGGTAGTCCACTATATCATGAACAGGCTGCTATTTGGGAGACACCCTCAGTCAGACCTGAACAGCCACAGGAGGTACTAAGGAAGTGGCAACAGACAGAGACACAGAATGAAACAACAACACCACCACCACAGTAAAACAAGACGGAGGAATCTGACCACAGAACAGACGTTATGTGAAGACACTGTAAAAGGGTTTATCATCAGTCAACAGGTGATTCAGAACTAGCCTTTCACCCCAGGGTTTATCATCAGTCAACAGGTGAATCAGAACTAGCCTTTCACCCCAGGGTATAGAATCAGTCAACAGGTGATTCAGAACTAGCCTTTCATCCCAGGGTATAGAATCAGTCAACAGGTGATTCAGAACTAGCCTTTCATCCCAGGGTATAGAATCAGTCAACAGGTGAATCAGAACTAGCCTTTCATCCCAGGGTATAGAATCAGTCAACAGGTGATTCAGAACTAGCCTTTCATCCCAGGGTATAGAATCAGTCAACAGGTGATTCAGAACTAGCCTTTCATCCCAGGGTTTATTATCAGTCAACAGGTGATTCAGAACTAGCCTTTCATCCCAGGGTTTATTATCAGTCAACAGGTGATTCAGAACTAGCCTTTCATCCCAGGGTATAGAATCAGTCAACAGGTGATTCAGAACTAGCCTTTCATCCCAGGGTATAGAATCAGTCAACAGGTGATTCAGAACTAGCCTTTCATCCCAGGGTATATTATCAGTCAACAGGTGATTCAGAACTAGCCTTTCATCCCAGGGTATAGAATCAGTCAACAGGTGATTCAGAACTAGCCTTTCATCCCAGGGTTTATTATCAGTCAACAGGTGATTCAGAACTAGCCTTTCATCCCAGGGTATAGAATCAGTCAACAGGTGATTCAGAACTAGCCTTTCATCCCAGGGTATAGAATCAGTCAACAGGTGATTCAGAACTAGCCTTTCATCCCAGGGTATAGAATCAGTCAACAGGTGATTCAGAACTAGCCTTTCATCCCAGGGTATAGAATCAGTCAACAGGTGATTCAGAACTAGCCTTTCATCCCAGGGTATAGAATCAGTCAACAGGTGATTCAGAAGTTGCAGTAAAAATGGTCAACAAGACCAGAGGAAGAAGACAAAGAAACCAACCGTTCATAAAGTTCACAGGAAACTATTAAAAATAATTATTTACAAAATATCCAATATAGTACAGAAAAAACTACTGCACCCAACCAGTACTTTTGGAAAGAAAAATATAACAATATTTAAATTAACTTAAACTTTTTTTTTTTTTAAACAATATAAAAGCTATGCTGAAAAAGTGGCTTTTCTCTCTTTAAAAACACAGTGCTAAAGTCCCAGGGCTTTTCAGTGTCCATGTGAGATGAGAGTTGCTGCTGGCAGCAGAGAGAGAGAGATAAAATCAAATCTATATTTGTCTCGTCTCGTCTGTGTTCCTTCGCGTTGGTAACAGTGTCATTCTTGATGGAAGCGGGCTGGATATTAGACCTGTAGAGAGACCAGAGAACAGAGTTACTACAGACACACGACAGGCACCCAGACTTCAAAATGAAAACACCACACGCTAACATTCCACTTCTTGTACTCTTGTGTCATTTGTTTTGGCGTGACAAGGAGTTGAACGCTAACTAACACAAAAGAGACCGGTACCCAGGCTATGTCACAAACAGCAGCAGCTTGGAGAAATACAGGCTTCCACACAGTACAGACTAGCACAGCTCTTAGCCCAGGGCCCTCACTTAGCGGCTCAGTACTGATCTAGGATCAGTTTCCCCTTTTTTTTTAGATCAGAATGAATGAGATTACAAGGACTGGTGGGACCTGATCCTAGTTCAACCACTCCTACTCTGAGACGCTTTGTGAATACAGGCCCTGGGTATTGTTTTAGATGGCGTTGTTTACAGAAGGTGTCTTGATTTGAGTGCGACACGAAAATCGTCGCTCCACTTACTCCAAGCAGGGTTCCAGTCAGGAGTCACACTATAGTGGAAGGGCCTATGATCTGAGCTACTTTCTGTAGATGGATGGAGGGAGAGAGAGAGAGAGAGAGGGAGGGATGGAGAGAGGGAGGGAGGGAGGGAGGAGGAGAGGGAGGGATGGAGAGGGAGGGAGGGAGGGAGGGAGAGAGAGAGAGGGAGAGAGGGATGGAGAGGGAGGGAGGGAGGGAGGGAGGGAGGGAGGGAGGGAGGGAGGGAGGGAGGGAGGGAGGGAGGGAGGGAGGGAGGGAGGGAGAGGGATGGAGAGGGAGAGGGAGGGAGAGAGAGAGTGAGTGAGAGAGGGAGAGAGAGGGAGGGAGAGATGGAGGGGGAGGGAGGGATGGAGAGGGATGGAGAGGGAGGGAGGGAGGGAGGGAGTGAGGGGGAGGGAGGGGGAGAGATGGAGGGGGAGGGATGTCAGGGTTACAGTGTTATTATGAGGAATGTTACAAGCATTGATCATGTCAGCAGGGTTATTGATCATGTCAGCAGGGTTTACACAAAGCCAAGCTCGTACAGGTGACGCGTTGAATCAATCAATGAATTACTGTTAACATCAATCAATAGTACATCACATTCCATTAGAGACAGTCTATCAACCACTCTTTCATGGCTGCAGAGTGCAAATCACAAATCACACCAGCATTGTGCACATGCTAGTACAAAGCAGCCCAATGAACTGGTGCTGTAGCGCTGGGCTGGAGAAAAACCCTGCACACACGGCATCTCTCCAGGACCAAGGCCTCTGCTTCCATGGCCACTGTGGCAGTGTATAAACTGTGTATAAACAGTGTATAAACTGTGTATAAACTGTAACCTGGTGTCGATAATCCATCTGTGACCATTAACCGTCCACTTACGGCTGAAATGTACTGGCTGTTGCTGTAGCGCGGCTTGTCTTTGGGGAGGCTGGGGGAGGTTACGTTGTCGGAGGGGGGTTGGCAGGGGAACGAGGGATCCTCAGATAAACTGGCCTCAGGGAGGTGGCTGGACACACAGCCACTGTCTGAACCACTGGAGCCGCTGCCGGACAGACAGTGGGACGATGAACCTGAGCTCTCTGTAGCTGTGGGGAGAGAGAGAGGGAGGAGAGAGAGAGAGAGAGAGAGAGAGAGAGAGAGAGAGAGAGAGAGAGAGGGAGGAGAGAGGAGAGAGAGAGGGAGGAGAGAGAGAGAGAGAGAGAGAGAGAGAGGAGTTGATCAATACTGATAGATGGGTTTGGCTGGTACAGTAGCTGAGAAAAATGACATAAATATTCATCTTTAACTTCCAATCTGTAGAAACTACGGGATTAGAATGGTTCATATTGCATGTGAAACATCACAGAACAGTTGAAATATATATGGCATGCAAATCATAAGAGGGTGGGTTTAAATAGACAGATGGGATGGACAGAGAGTCACTGATTAGTAGGATGTGTAGTACTACCCTGATATACTGTCCTGAGACAGGCTGTGTAGTACTACCCTGATATACTGTCCTGAGACAGGCTGTGTAGTACTACCCTGATATACTGTCCTGAGACAGGCTGTGTAGTACTACCCTGATATACTGTCCTGAGACAGGCTGCGTAGTACTACCCTGATATACTGTCCTGAGACAGGCTGTGTAGTACTACCCTGATATACTGTACTGTCCTGAGACAGGATGTGTAGTACTACCCTGATATACTGTACTGTCCTGAGACAGGATGTGTAGTCCTACCCTGATATACAGTCCTGTCCTAAAACAAGATGTGTAGTACTACCCTGATATACTGTCCTGAGACAGGATGTGTAGTACTACCCTGATATACTGTCCTGAGACTGGCTGTGTAGTACTACCCTGATATACTGTACTGTCCTGAGACATGATGTGTAGTACTACCCTGATATACAGTCCTGTCCTAAATCAGGATGTGTAGTACTACCCTGATATACTGTCCTGAGACAGGCTGTGTAGTACTACCCTGATATACTGTCCTGTCCTGAGACAGGATGTGTAGTACTACCCTGATATACTGTCCTGAGACAGGCTGTGTAGTACTACCCTGATATTCTGTCCTGTCCTGAGACAGGCTGTGTAGTACTACCCTGATATACTGTACTGCCCTGAGACAGGATGTGTAGTACTACCCTGATATACTGTCCTGATACAGGATGTATAGTACTACCCTGATATACTGTCCTGAGACAGGATGTGTAGTACTACCCTGATATACTGTCCTGAGACAGGATGTGTAGTACTACCCTGATATACTGTCCTGAAGCAGGCTGTGTAGTACTACCCTGATATACTGTCCTGAGACAGGATGTGTAGTACTACCCTGATATACTGTCCTGAGACAGGATGTGTAGTACTACCCTGATATACTGTCCTGAGACAGGCTGTGTAGTACTACCCTGATATACTGTACTGTCCTGAGACAGGCTGTGTAGTACTACCCTGATATACAGTCCTGTCCTAAAACAGGATGTGTAGTACTACCCTGATATACTGTCCTGAGACAGGCTGTGTAGTACTACCCTGATATACTGTCCTGAGACAGTACTCACAGTATGTACTCATTGATGGAGGGATGATCTATACAGTATGTAGTCATGGAGGGACGATCTATACAGTATGTAGTCATGGAGGGATGATCTATACAGTATGTAGTCATGGAGGGATGATCTATACAGTATGTACTCATGGAGGGATGATCTATACAGTATGTAGTCATGGAGGGACGATCTATACAGTATGTAGTCATGGAGGGACGATCTATACAGTATGTAGTCATGGAGGGATGATCTATACAGTATGTACTCATGGAGGGATGATCTATACAGTATGTACTCATGGAGGGACGATCTATACAGTATGTAGTCATGGAGGGACGATCTATACAGTATGTACTCATGGAGGGACGATCTATACAGTATGTAGTCATGGAGGGACGATCTATACAGTATGTAGTCAAGGAGGGACGATCTATACAGTATGTAGTCATGGAGGGACGATCTATACAGTATGTAGTCATGGAGGGACGATCTATACAGTATGTAGTCATGGAGGGACGATCTATACAGTATGTAGTCATGGAGGGATGATCTATACAGTATGTACTCATGGAGGGATGATCTATACAGTATGTAGTCATGGAGGGATGATCTATACAGTATGTACTCATGAAGGAATGATCTATACAGTATGTAGTCATGGAGGGATGATCTATACAGTATGTAGTCATGGAGGGATGATCTATACAGTATGTAGTCATGGAGGGATGATCTATACAGTATGTAGTCATGGAGGGACGATCTATACAGTATGTAGTCATGGAGGGACGATCTATACAGTATGTACTCATGGAGGGACGATCTATACAGTATGTACTCATGGAGGGACGATCTATACAGTATGTAGTCAAGGAGGGACGATCTATACAGTATGTAGTCATGGAGGGACGATCTATACAGTATGTGGTCATGGAGGGACGATCTATACAGTATGTAGTCATGGAGGGATGATCTATACAGTATGTAGTCATGGAGGGATGATCTATACAGTATGTAGTCATGGAGGGACGATCTATACAGTATGTAGTCATGGAGGGATGATCTATACAGTATGTAGTCATGGAGGGACGATCTATACAGTATGTACTCATGGAGGGATGATCTATACAGTATGTAGTCATTGAGGGACGATCTATACAGTATGTAGTCATGGAGGGACGATCTATACAGTATGTACTCATGGATGGCTGGCTGCTGGTCTCGTGCTCCATCTCGTCCTCCTCCATACACGGGCTGATGAAGGGCCTCTCTCCCCCGGGCAGCAGGGCCTGGCTGTGGCTGCTGTACATGTGCAGGTTGAGGGGCCCCAGGAGAGTGCAGGAGCCAGACGCAGCAGGGGCCCCGCCGCCAGACCCTCCGTTACTCGACGCCGTACGCTTGAAGGGGTTGGAGTGGTCGAACAGGGACACAGCAATGGAGGCTCGGGTTCTGGCACCTGGGGAATAGGAGAGGAGAGGACAGGTTAGTCATATAGGAGAGGACAGGACAGGTTAGTCATATAGGAGAGGACAGGTTAGTCATATAGGAGAGGACAGGACAGGTTAGTCATATAGGAGAGGACAGGACAGGTTAGTCATATAGGAGAGGACAGGTTAGTCATATAGGAGAGGACAGGACGGGTTGGTCATATAGGAGAGGACAGGTTAGTCATATAGGAGAGGACAGGACAGGTTAGTCATATAGGAGAGGACAGGTTAGTCATATAGGAGAGGACAGGTTAGTCATATAGGAGAGGACATGTTAGTCATATAGGAGAGGACAGGTTAGTCATATAGGAGAGGACAGGTTAGTCATATAGGAGAGGACAGGTTAGTCATATAGGAGAGGACAGGTTAGTCATATAGGAGAGGACAGGTTAGTCATATAGGAGAGGACAAGGACAGGTTAGTCATATAGGAGAGGACAGGTTAGTCATATAGGAGAGGACAGGTTAGTCATATAGGAGAGGACAGGTTAGTCATATAGGAGAGGACAGGTTAGTCATATAGGAGAGGACAAGGACAGGTTAGTCATATAGGAGAGGACAGGTTAGTCATATAGGAGAGGACAGGTTAGTCATATAGGAGAGGACAGGTTAGTCATATAGGAGAGGACAAGGACAGGTTAGTCATATAGGAGAGGACAAGGACAGGTTAGTCATATAGGAGAGGACAGGACGGGTTAGTCATATAGGAGAGGACAGGACAGGTTAGTCATATAGGACAGGACAGGTTAGTCATATAGGAGAGGACAGGACGGGTTAGTCATATAGGAGAGGACAAGGACAGGTTAGTCATATAGGAGAGGACAGGACAGGTTGGTCATATGGGACAGGACGGGTTAGTCATATAGGAGAGGACAAGGACAGGTTAGTCATATAGGAGAGGACAGGTTAGTCATATAGGAGAGGACAGGACAGGTTAGTCATATAGGAGAGGACAGGACAGGTTAGTCATATAGGACAGGACAGGTTAGTCATATAGGACAGGACAGGTTAGTCATATAGGAGAGGACAGGTTAGTCATATAGGAGAGGACAGGACAGGTTAGTCATATAGGAGAGGACAGGACGGGTTGGTCATATAGGAGAGGACAGGACGGGTTGGTCATATAGGAGAGGACAGGTTAGTCATATAGGAGAGGACAGGACAGGTTAGTCATATAGGAGAGGACAGGACGGGTTAGTCATATAGGAGAGGACAGGTTAGTCATATAGGACAGGACAGGACAGGTTAGTCATATAGGAGAGGACAGGACGGGTTAGTCATATAGGAGAGGACAGGACGGGTTAGTCATATAGGAGAGGACAGGACGGGTTAGTCATATGGGACAGGACGGGTTAGTCATATAGGAGAGGACAAGGACAGGTTAGTCATATAGGAGAGGACAGGTTAGTCATATAGGAGAGGACAAGGACAGGTTAGTCATATAGGAGAGGACAGGACAGGTTGGTCATATGGGACAGGACGGGTTAGTCATATAGGAGAGGACAAGGACAGGTTAGTCATATAGGAGAGGACAGGACAGGTTGGTCATATGGGACAGGACGGGTTAGTCATATAGGAGAGGACAAGGACAGGTTAGTCATATAGGAGAGGACAGGTTAGTCATATAGGAGAGGACAGGACAGGTTAGTCATATAGGAGAGGACAGGACAGGTTAGTCATATAGGACAGGACAGGACAGGTTAGTCATATAGGAGAGGACAGGACAGGTTAGTCATATAGGAGAGGACAGGACAGGTTAGTCATATAGGAGAGGACAGGACAGGTTAGTCATATAGGAGAGGACAGGACGAGTTAGTCATATAGGAGAGGACAGGACGGGTTGGTCATATAGGAGAGGACAGGTTAGTCATATAGGACAGGACAGGACAGGTTAGTCATATAGGAGAGGACAGGACAGGTTAGTCATATAGGAGAGGACAGGACAGGTTAGTCATATAGGAGAGGACAGGACGGGTTAGTCATATAGGAGAGGACAGGACGGGTTAGTCATATAGGAGAGGACAGGACAGGTTAGTCATATAGGAGAGGACGGGTTAGTCATATAGGAGAGGACAGGACAGGTTAGTCATATAGGAGAGGACAGGACAGGTTAGTCATATAGGAGAGGACAGGACAGGTTAGTCATATAGGAGAGGACAGGACAGGTTAGTCATATAGGAGAGGACAGGACAGGTTAGTCATATAGGAGAGGACAGGACGGGTTAGTCATATAGGAGAGGACAGGACGGGTTGGTCATATAGGAGAGGACAGGTTAGTCATATAGGACAGGACAGGACAGGTTAGTCATATAGGAGAGGACAGGACAGGTTAGTCATATAGGAGAGGACAGGACAGGTTAGTCATATAGGAGAGGACAGGACGGGTTAGTCATATAGGAGAGGACAGGACGGGTTAGTCATATAGGAGAGGACAGGACGGGTTAGTCATATAGGAGAGGACAGGACGGGTTAGTCATATAGGAGAGGACAGGACAGGTTAGTCATATAGGAGAGGACAGGACAGGTTAGTCATATAGGAGAGGACAGGACAGGTTAGTCATATAGGAGAGGACAGGACAGGTTAGTCATATAGGAGAGGACAGGACGGGTTGGTCATATAGGAGAGGACAGGACAGGTTAGTCATATAGGAGAGGACAGGACGGGTTAGTCATATAGGAGAGGACAGGTTAGTCATATAGGAGAGGACAGGTTAGTCATATAGGAGAGGACAGGTTAGTCATATAGGAGAGGACAGGTTAGTCATATAGGAGAGGACAGGTTAGTCATATAGGAGAGGACAGGTTAGTCATATAGGAGAGGACAGGTTAGTCATATAGGAGAGGACAGGTTAGTCATATAGGAGAGGACAGGTTAGTCATATAGGACAGGACAGGTTAGTCATATAGGACAGGACAGGTTAGTCATATAGGACAGGACAGGACGGGTTAGTCATATAGGAGAGGACAGGACGGGTTAGTCATATAGGAGAGGACGGGTTAGTCATATAGGACTATAGTTAGTTTAGTGGTTATTGATCATTGTACTAGACAGTGGTGTAGTTTAGTGGTTATTGATCATTATACTACTAGACAGTGGTGTAGTTTAGTGGTTATTGATCATTGTACTAGACAGTGGTGTAGTTTAGTGGTTATTGATCATTGTACTACTAGACAGTGGTGTAGTTTAGTGGTTATTGATCATTGTACTAGACAGTGGTTTAGTTTAGTGGTTATTGATCGTTGTACTACTAGACAGTGGTTTAGTTTAGTAGTTATTGATCATTGTACTAGACAGTGGGTTAGTTTAGTGGTTATTGATCGTTGTACTACTAGACAGTGGTGTAGTTTAGTGGTTATTGATCATTGTACTAGACAGTGGTGTAGTTTAGTGGTTATTGATCATTGTACTAGACAGTGGGTTAGTTTAGTGGTTATTGATCATTGTACTACTAGACAGTGGTTTAGTTTAGTGGTTATTGATCATTGTACAAGACAGTGGTGTAGTTTAGTGGTTATTGATCATTGTACTACTAGACAGTGGTGTAGTTTAGTGGTTATTGATCATTGTACTAGACAGTGGTTTAGTTTAGTGGTTATTGATCATTGTACTACTAGACAGTGGTGTACTTTAGTGGTTATTGATCATTGTACTAGACAGTGGTTTAGTTTAGTGGTTATTGATCATTGTACTAGACAGTGGTTTAGTTTAGTGGTTATTGATCATTGTACTAGACAGTGGTTTAGTTTAGTGGTTATTGATCTTTGTACTAGACAGTGGTGTAGTTTAGTGGTTATTGATCATTGTACTAGACAGTGGTTTAGTTTAGTGGTTATTGATCATTGTACTAGACAGTGGTGTAGTTTAGTGGTTATTGATCATTGTACTACTAGACAGTGGTGTAGTTTAGTGGTTATTGATCATTGTACTAGACAGTGGTTTAGTTTAGTGGTTATTGATCATTGTACTACTAGACAGTGGTGTAGTTTAGTGGTTATTGATCATTGTACTAGACAGTGGTTTAGTTTAGTGGTTATTGATCATTGTACTAGACAGTGGTTTAGTTTAGTGGTTATTGATCATTGTACTAGACAGTGGTTTAGTTTAGTGGTTATTGATCATTGTACTAGACAGTGGTTTAGTTTAGTGGTTATTGATCATTGTACAAGACAGTGGTGTAGTTTAGTGGTTATTGATCATTGTACTACTAGACAGTGGTGTAGTTTAGTGGTTATTGATCATTGTACTAGACAGTGGTTTAGTTTAGTGGTTATTGATCATTGTACTACTAGACAGTGGTGTAGTTTAGTGGTTATTTATCATTGTACTAGACAGTGGTTTAGTTTAGTGGTTATTGATCATTGTACTACTAGACAGTGGTGTAGTTTAGTGGTTATTGATCATTGTACTAGACAGTGGTTTAGTTTAGTGGTTATTGATCATTGTACTAGACAGTGGTGTAGTTTAGTGGTTATTGATCATTGTACTAGACAGTGGTTTAGTTTAGTGGTTATTGATCATTGTACTAGACAGTGGTGTAGTTTAGTGGTTATTGATCATTGTACTAGACAGTGGGTTAGTTTAGTGGTTATTGATCATTGTACTACTAGACAGTGGTTTAGTTTAGTGGTTATGGATCATTGTACTAGACAGTGGGTTAGTTTAGTGGTTATTGATCGTTGTACTAGACAGTGGTGTAGTTTAGTGGTTATTGATCATTGTACTACTAGACAGTGGTTTAGTTTAGTGGTTATTGATCATTGTACTAGACAGTGGTTTAGTTTAGTGGTTATTGATCATTGTACTACTAGACAGTGGTGTAGTTTAGTGGTTATTGATCATTGTACTACTAGACAGTGGTGTAGTTTAGTGGTTATTGATCATTGTACTAGACAGTGGTTTAGTTTAGTGGTTATTGATCATTGTACTACTAGACAGTGGTGTAGTTTAGTGGTTATTGATCATTGTACTAGACAGTGGTTTAGTTTAGTGGTTATTGATCATTGTACAAGACAGTGGTGTAGTTTAGTGGTTATTGATCATTGTACTACTAGACAGTGGTGTAGTTTAGTGGTTATTGATCATTGTACTAGACAGTGGTTTAGTTTAGTGGTTATTGATCATTGTACTACTAGACAGTGGTGTAGTTTAGTGGTTATTGATCATTGTACTAGACAGTGGTTTAGTTTAGTGGTTATTGATCATTGTACTAGACAGTGGTTTAGTTTAGTGGTTATTGATCATTATACTACTAGACAGTGGTTTAGTTTAGTGGTTATCATTGTACTACTAGACAGTGGTGTAGTTTAGTGGTTATTGATCATTGTACTAGACAGTGGTTTAGTTTAGTGGTTATTGATCATTGTACTAGACAGTGGTGTAGTTTAGTGGTTATTGATCATTGTACTACTAGACAGTGGTGTAGTTTAGTGGTTATTGATCATTGTACTAGACAGTGGTTTAGTTTAGTGGTTATTGATCATTGTACTACTAGACAGTGGTGTAGTTTAGTGGTTATTGATCATTGTACTAGACAGTGGTTTAGTTTAGTGGTTATTGATCATTGTACAAGACAGTGGTGTAGTTTAGTGGTTATTGATCATTGTACTAGACAGTGGTTTAGTTTAGTGGTTATTGATCATTGTACTAGACAGTGGTTTAGTTTAGTGGTTATTGATCATTGTACTACTAGACAGTGGTGTAGTTTAGTGGTTATTGATCATTGTACTACTAGACAGTGGTGTAGTTTAGTGGTTATTGATCATTGTACAAGACAGTGGTGTAGTTTAGTGGTTATTGATCATTGTACTAGACAGTGGTGTAGTTTAGTGGTTATTGATCATTGTACTAGACAGTGGGTTAGTTTAGTGGTTATTGATCATTGTACTAGACAGTGGTGTAGTTTAGTGGTTATTGATCATTATACTACTAGACAGTGGTGTAGTTTAGTGGTTATTGATCATTGTACTACTAGACAGTGGTGTAGTTTAGTGGTTATTGATCATTGTACTAGACAGTGGTTTAGTTTAGTGGTTATTGATCATTATACTAGACAGTGGTTTAGTTTAGTGGTTATTGATCATTGTACAAGACAGTGGTTTAGTTTAGTGGTTATTGATCATTGTACTAGACAGTGGTTTAGTTTAGTGGTTATTGATCATTGTACTAGACAGTGGTTTAGTTTAGTGGTTATTGATCATTGTACTAGACAGTGGGTTAGTTTAGTGGTTATTGATCATTGTACTAGACAGTGGTTATTGATCATTGTACTACTAGACAGTGGTTTAATTTAGTGGTTATTGATCATTGTACTAGACAGTGGTGTAGTTTAGTGGTTATTGATCATTGTACTAGACAGTGGTTTAGTTTAGTGGTTATTGATCATTGTACTAGACAGTGGTTTAGTTTAGTGGTTATTGATCATTGTACTAGACAGTGGTTTAGTTTAGTGGTTATTGATCATTGTACAAGACAGTGGTGTAGTTTAGTGGTTATTGATCATTGTACTACTAGACAGTGGGTTAGTTTAGTGGTTATTGATCATTGTACTAGACAGTGGTGTAGTTTAGTGGTTATTGATCATTGTACTAGACAGTGGGTTAGTTCAGTGGTTATTGATCATTGTACTAGACAGTGGTTTAGTTTAATGGTTATTGATCATTGTACTACTAGACAGTGGTTTAGTTTAGTGGTTATTGATCATTGTACTAGACAGTGGTTTAGTTTAGTGGTTATTGATCATTGTACTAGACAGTGGTTTAGTTTAGTGGTTATTGATCATTGTACTACTAGACAGTGGTTTAGTTTAGTGGTTATTGATCATTGTACTAGACAGTGGTTTAGTTGAGTGGTTATTGATCGTTGTACTAGACAGTGGTTTAGTTGAGTGGTTATTGATCATTGTACTAGACAGTGGGTTAGTTTAGTGGTTATTGATCATTGTACTAGACAGTGGTTTAGTTTAATGGTTATTGATCATTGTACTAGACAGTGGTTTAGTTCAGTGGTTATTGATCATTGTACTAGACAGTGGTGTAGTTTAGTGGTTATTGATCATTGTACTAGACAGTGGTTTAGTTTAGTGGTTATTGATCATTATACTACTAGACAGTGGGTTAGTTTAGTGGTTATTGATCATTGTACTAGACAGTGGTTTAGTTTAGTGGTTATTGATCTTTGTACTAGACAGTAGGTTAGTTTAGTGGTTATTGATCATTGTACTAGACAGTGGTTTAGTTTAGTGGTTATTGATCATTGTACTACTAGACAGTGGTGTAGTTTAGTGGTTATTGATCATTGTACTAGACAGTGGTTTAGTTCAGTGGTTATTGATCATTGTACTAGACAGTGGTTTAGTTTAGTGGTTATTGATCATTGTACAAGACAGTGGTGTAGTTTAGTGGTTATTGATCATTGTACTAGACAGTGGTGTAGTTGAGTGGTTATTGATCATTGTACTACTAGACAGTGGGTTTAGTTTAGTGGTTATTGATCATTGTACTAGACAGTGGTTTAGTTTAGTGGTTATTGATCATTGTACAAGACAGTGGTGTAGTTTAGTGGTTATTGATCATTGTACTACTAGACAGTGGGTTAGTTTAGTGGTTATTGATCATTGTACTAGACAGTGGTGTAGTTTAGTGGTTATTGATCATTGTACTAGACAGTGGGTTAGTTCAGTGGTTATTGATCATTGTACTAGACAGTGGTTTAGTTTAATGGTTATTGATCATTGTACTACTAGACAGTGGGTTAGTTTAGTGGTTATTGATCATTGTACTAGACAGTGGGTTAGTTCAGTGGTTATTGATCATTGTACTAGACAGTGGTTTAGTTTAATGGTTATTGATCATTGTACTACTAGACAGTGGGTTAGTTTAGTGGTTATTGATCATTGTACTAGACAGTGGTTTAGTTTAGTGGTTATTGATCATTGTACTAGACAGTGGTTTAGTTTAGTGGTTATTGATCATTGTACTAGACAGTGGGTTAGTTTAGTGGTTATTGATCATTGTACTAGACAGTGGTTTAGTTTAGTGGTTATTGATCATTGTACTAGACAGTGGTTTAGTTTAGTGGTTATTGATCATTGTACTAGACAGTGGTTTAGTTTAGTGGTTATTGATCATTGTACAAGACAGTGGTGTAGTTTAGTGGTTATTGATCATTGTACTAGACAGTGGTGTAGTTGAGTGGTTATTGATCATTGTACTAGACAGTGGTTTAGTTTAGTGGTTATTGATCATTGTACTAGACAGTGGTTTAGTTTAGTGGTTATTGATTATTGTACAAGACAGTGGTTTAGTTCAGTGGTTATTGATCATTGTACTAGACAGTGGTTTAGTTTAATGGTTATTGATCATTGTACTAGACAGTGGTGTAGTTTAGTGGTTATTGATCATTGTACTAGACAGTGGGTTAGTTCAGTGGTTATTGATCATTGTACTAGACAGTAGGTTAGTTTAGTGGTTATTGATCATTGTACTACTAGACAGTGGGTTAGTTTAGTGGTTATTGATCATTGTACTAGACAGTGGTGTAGTTTAGTGGTTATTGATCATTGTACTAGACAGTGGGTTAGTTCAGTGGTTATTGATCATTGTACTAGACAGTGGTTTAGTTTAATGGTTATTGATCATTGTACTACTAGACAGTGGGTTAGTTTAGTGGTTATTGATCATTGTACTAGACAGTGGGTTAGTTCAGTGGTTATTGATCATTGTACTAGACAGTGGTTTAGTTTAATGGTTATTGATCATTGTACTACTAGACAGTGGGTTAGTTTAGTGGTTATTGATCATTGTACTAGACAGTGGTTTAGTTGAGTGGTTATTGATCGTTGTACTAGACAGTGGTTTAGTTGAGTGGTTATTGATCATTGTACTAGACAGTGGGTTAGTTTAGTGGTTATTGATCATTGTACTAGACAGTGGTTTAGTTTAGTGGTTATTGATCATTGTACTAGACAGTGGTTTAGTTTAGTGGTTATTGATCATTGTACTAGACAGTGGTTTAGTTTAGTGGTTATTGATCATTGTACTAGACAGTGGTGTAGTTTAGTGGTTATTGATCATTGTACTAGACAGTGGTTTAGTTTAGTGGTTATTGATCATTATACTACTAGACAGTGGGTTAGTTTAGTGGTTATTGATCATTGTACTAGACAGTGGTTTAGTTTAGTGGTTATTGATCTTTGTACTAGACAGTAGGTTAGTTTAGTGGTTATTGATCATTGTACTAGACAGTGGTTTAGTTTAGTGGTTATTGATCATTGTACTACTAGACAGTGGTGTAGTTTAGTGGTTATTGATCATTGTACTAGACAGTGGTTTAGTTCAGTGGTTATTGATCATTGTACTAGACAGTGGTTTAGTTTAGTGGTTATTGATCATTGTACTAAGACAGTGGTGTAGTTTAGTGGTTATTGATCATTGTACTAGACAGTGGTTTAGTTTAGTGGTTATTGATCATTGTACTAGACAGTGGTTTAGTTTAGTGGTTATTGATCATTGTACAAGACAGTGGTGTAGTTTAGTGGTTATTGATCATTGTACTACTAGACAGTGGGTTAGTTTAGTGGTTATTGATCATTGTACTAGACAGTGGGTTAGTTTAGTGGTTATTGATCATTGTACTACTAGACAGTGGGTTAGTTTAGTGGTTATTGATCATTGTACTAGACAGTGGTTTAGTTTAGTGGTTATTGATCATTGTACTACTAGACAGTGGGTTAGTTCAGTGGTTATTGATCATTGTACTAGACAGTGGTTTAGTTTAATGGTTATTGATCATTGTACTACTAGACAGTGGGTTAGTTTAGTGGTTATTGATCATTGTACTAGACAGTGGGTTAGTTCAGTGGTTATTGATCATTGTACTAGACAGTGGTTTAGTTTAATGGTTATTGATCATTGTACTAGACAGTGGTTTAGTTGAGTGGTTATTGATCATTGTACTAGACAGTGGGTTAGTTTAGTGGTTATTGATCATTGTACTAGACAGTGGTTTAGTTTAGTGGTTATTGATCATTGTACTAGACAGTGGTTTAGTTTAGTGGTTATTGATCATTGTACTAGACAGTGGTGTAGTTGAGTGGTTATTGATCATTGTACTAGACAGTGGTTTAGTTTAGTGGTTATTGATCATTGTACTAGACAGTGGTTTAGTTTAGTGGTTATTGATCATTGTACAAGACAGTGGTGTAGTTTAGTGGTTATTGATCATTGTACTACTAGACAGTGGGTTAGTTTAGTGGTTATTGATCATTGTACTAGACAGTGGTGTAGTTTAGTGGTTATTGATCATTGTACTAGACAGTGGGTTAGTTCAGTGGTTATTGATCATTGTACTAGACAGTGGTTTAGTTTAATGGTTATTGATCATTGTACTACTAGACAGTGGGTTAGTTTAGTGGTTATTGATCATTGTACTAGACAGTGGGTTAGTTCAGTGGTTATTGATCATTGTACTAGACAGTGGTTTAGTTTAATGGTTATTGATCATTGTACTACTAGACAGTGGGTTAGTTTAGTGGTTATTGATCATTGTACTAGACAGTGGTTTAGTTGAGTGGTTATTGATCGTTGTACTAGACAGTGGTTTAGTTGAGTGGTTATTGATCATTGTACTAGACAGTGGGTTAGTTTAGTGGTTATTGATCATTGTACTAGACAGTGGTTTAGTTTAATGGTTATTGATCATTGTACTAGACAGTGGTTTAGTTCAGTGGTTATTGATCATTATACTAGACAGTGGTGTAGTTTAGTGGTTATTGATCATTGTACTAGACAGTGGTTTAGTTTAGTGGTTATTGATCTTTGTACTAGACAGTGGGTTAGTTTAGTGGTTATTGATCATTGTACTAGACAGTGGTTTAGTTTAGTGGTTATTGATCATTGTACTAGACAGTGGTTTAGTTCAGTGGTTATTGATCATTGTACTAGACAGTGGGTTAGTTTAGTGGTTATTGATCATTGTACTAGACAGTGGTTTAGTTTAGTGGTTACCTCGTCCTTTCATGATGTAGTCTATAGCCCTGTCGTTGATCGCAGCATCACTGGGTTTAATGTCCAGGAACGGCTTGTTACCCACTCCCATGGAAACCATCTCCTGATTACGGATCTCTGAACACAACACAGAGATGAATTAACCACACTGAGCCAACCCAAACAGACGCAGTCGACAGTAACACAGAGATGAATTAACCACACTGAGCCGACCCAAACAGACCCAGATAACACTTTTCTGCACTGGTTAATCTCTCTCTCTCTCTCTCTCTCTCTCTCTCTCTCTCCCCCTCCCCTCCCCCCCTCTCTCTCTCCAGTCTCCTCTCCTCTCTCTCTCTCTCTCCCCTCTCTCTCTCTCTCTCTCTCTCTCTCTCTCTCCAGTCTCCTCTCTCTCTCTCTCTCTCTCTCTCTCTCTCTCCCCTCCCTCTCTCTCTCTCTCTCCCCACTCTCCCCTCTCTCTCTCTCTCTCTCTCTCTCTCTCTCTCTCTCTCTCTCTCTCTCTCCCCTCCCCCTCCCTCTCTCTCTCCAGTCTCCTCTCCCTCTCTCTCTCTCTCTCTCTCCCCCCTCTCTCTCTGTCTCTCTCTCTCCAGTCTCCTCTCTCTCTCCCCTCCCTCTCTCTCTCTCTCTCTCTCTCTCTCCCCCTCTCTCTCTCTCTCTCTCTCTCTCTCTCTCTCTCTCTCTCTCTCTCTCTCTCTCTCTCTCTCTCTCTCTCTCTCTCTCTCTCTCTCTCTCTCTCTCTCTCTCTCTCTCTCTCTCTCTCTCTCTCTCTCTCTCTCTCTCTCTCTCCCCCCCTCCCCTTTCTCTCTCCAGTCTCCTCTCTCTCTCTCTCTCTCTCTCTCCCTCTCTCTCTGTCTCTCTCTCTCCAGTCTCCTCTCCCTCTCTCTCTCTCTCTCTCTCCCCTTCCCCCCCTCTCTCTCTCTCTCTCTCTCTCCAGTCTCCTCTCCCTCTCTCTCTCTCTCATCTCTACCTTTATTCCGTGTAGCCTGCTGCCAGAGGATGCGTGCGATGTTGGTGGTCCAGGTGTGTTTGATGTCTGTGTTGGAGGCCTGCAGAACGTACGTCTGGTTCTTACTGGTCCTGCGTCTGAACCACACCTCGAAACGAAGACTGTTGTCCCCAGATGTCTCTGTCATCCCCACGTCTGCCGTCTGGAGGGAGGGAGGGAGGGAGGGAGGGAGGGAGGGAGGAGGGAGGAGGGAGGGAGGGAGATGTGATTCCCAACAAAATAACATTCAATTCTTTCCAACTTCTACATTTCTGCTTATCACATCTCTACATTGTAAAAACAAAGGAGAACCAAATCCCTGTTACTACTACAACTGACCACAGTATAACCAAATCCCTGTTACTACTACAACTGACCACAGTATAACCAAATCCCTATGTCACTACTACAACTGACCACAGTATAACCAAATCCTTGTTACTACTACAACTGACCACAGTATAACCAAATCCCTGTTACTACTACAACTGACCACAGTATAACCAAATCCCTATGTCACTACTACAACTGACCACAGTATAACCAAATCCCTATGTCACTACTACAACTGACCACAGTATAACCAAATCCCTATGTCACTACTACAACTGACCACAGTATAACCAAATCCCTATGTCACTACTACAACTGACCACAGTATGACCAAATCCCTATGTCACTACTACAACTGACCACAGTATAACCAAATCCCTATGTCACTACTACAACTGACCACAGTATAACCAAATCCCTATGTCACTACTACAACTGACCACAGTATAACCAAATCCCCATGTCACTACTACAACTGACCACAGTATAACCAAATCCCTATGTCACTACTACAACTGACCACAGTATAACCAAATCCCTATGTCACTACTACAACTGACCACAGTATAACCAAATCCCTATGTCACTACTACAACTGACCACAGTATAACCAAATCCCTATGTCACTACTACAACTGACCACAGTATAACCAAATCCTTATGTCACTTCTATAACTGACCACAGTATAACCAAATCCTTATGTCACTTCTATAACTGACCACAGTATAACCAAATCCCTATGTCACTACTATAACTGACCACAGTATAACCAAATCACTATGTCACTACTACAACTGACCACAGTATAACCAAATCCCTATGTCACTACTACAACTGACCACAGTATAACCAAATCCCTATGTCACTACTACAACTGACCACAGTATAACCAAATCCCTATGTCACTACTACAACTGACCACAGTATAACCAAATCCCTATGTCACTACTACAACTGACCACAGTATAACCAAATCCCTATGTCACTACTACAACTGACCACAGTATAACCAAATCCCTATGGCACTACTACAACTGACCACAGTATAACCAAATCCCTATGTCACTTCTACAACTGAACACAGTATAACCAAATCCCTATGTCACTACTACAACTGACCACAGTATAACCAAATCCCTATGTCACTACTACAACTGACCACAGTATAACCAAATCACTATGTCACTACTACAACTGACCACAGTATAACCAAATCCCTATGTCACTACTACAACTGACCACAGTATAACCAAATCCCTATGTCACTACTACAACTGACCACAGTATAACCAAATCCCTATGTCACTTCTATAACTGACCACAGTATAACCAAATCCCTATGTCACTACTATAACTGACCACAGTATAACCAAATCCCTATGTCACTACTATAACTGACCACAGTATAACCAAATCACTACGTCCCTACTACAACTGACCACAGTATAACCAAATCCCTATGTCACTACTACAACTGACCACAGTATAACCAAATCCCTATGTCACTACTACAACTGACCACAGTATAACCAAATCCCTATGTCACTACTACAACTGACCACAGTATAACCAAATCCCTATGTCACTACTACAACTGACCACAGTATAACCAAATCCTTATGTCACTACTACAACTGACCACAGTATAACCAAATCCCTATGTCACTACTACAATAGATATGAAGGCCCTACCTTAAAGGAGTGTTGGTAGATATGAAGGGCCCTACCAAAGGAGTGTTGGTAGATATGAAGGGCCCTACCTTAAAGGAGTGTTTGTAGATATGAAGGGCCCTACCTTAAAGGAGTGTTGGTAGATATGAAGGGCCCTACCTTAAAGGAGTGTTGGTAGATATGAAGGGCCCTACCTTAAAGGAGTGTTGGTAGATATGAAGGGCCCTACCTTAAAGGAGTGTTGGTAGATATGAAGGGCCCTACCTTAAAGGAGTGTTTGTAGATATGAAGGGCCCTACCTTAAAAGAGTGTTTGTAGATATGAAGGGCCCTACCTTAAAGGAGTGTTTGTAGATATGAAGGGCCCTACCTTAAAGGAGTGTTTGTAGATATGAAGGGCCCTACCTTAAAGGAGTGTTGGTAGATATGAAGGGCCCTACCTTAAAGGAGTGTTTGTAGATGTGAAGGGCCCTACCTTAAAGGAGTGTTTGTAGATATGAAGGGCCCTACCTTAAAGGAGTGTTTGTAGATGTGAAGGGCCCTACCTTAAAGGAGTGTTTGTAGATATGAAGGGCCCTACCTTAAAGGAGTGTTTGTAGATATGAAGGGCCCTACCTTAAAGGAGTGTTTGTAGATATGAAGGGCCCTACCTTAAAGGAGTGTTTGTAGATGTAAACGTCCAATCCTCCTTCGACGCGTTTGGGTTTACTGAACAGCACCAGGTCTTCGAACAGGAAGACATGGCGCTGACACTTCTTCCTGCCATACCAGATCCAGAACTCGTCCTGTCTGACCAGCTGACCCTGCTCCTTCAGGTTCACCTGGGGGAGGACAAGACAAGAGACAGGCTTAATGTACAAGAGTTCATGTTACTCAAAAATCCTGTTGCTGGTTGCCATCCTCCCAAGTCTCGTTCTTCACGCCGCTGCCGTTTCTGAACACCAGGAAGTGAAAGTCCTGGCTGCTAAAGCAAGTCTAAAACTGGATCAGTGTGGTATTTTACAATCCCCCCCCTTGTATTTCAGACAGCCCCAAATCGTTCAGTCGCACAGAGAGTTTGTCATATTATCACTGGGCCACACAGGAGGCTGGTGGCACCTTAATTGGGGAGGACGGGCTCGTGGTAATGGCTTTAGCGGAATAGGTGGAATGGTATCAAACACATCAAACAAACGGTTTCTATATTTGACACCGTTCCATTACCAGCCATTATCATGAGCCGTTCTCCCCTCAGCGGGCCTCCACTGTTGTACCGTAACTTGAACCTCTGTGTTTTCTGTGAGGGTCATGGAAGACATGATATCTCTCGGGCCGAAGGGCGTGTGTCCACTCACGTCACAGTCTCGGATGGCGTCCATGGCGAGCAGGTCGTTGCCGTGACGCAGCTGGAACTTGACCATCTCTGCAGCGGCTTGGAGGTAGGCCAGGTCTGTCTCCTGCGCCTCGCTCAGCTCCTTGATCAGATCTTTCAGCAGTAGAGCGTACTTAGTCATCCTCTGGATGGGCTTTAACAGGTAGGAGGCCAGGTCCATCTTGTCTCCCAGCTCCAGCTGCTTGTTCTATAGCGGGTTAGAGGTCAAAGGTTATACAGGTAGACAGACAGACAGACAGACAGATAGTTAGGTGCAAAATGCCACAGCTAGATGTCTGTAAGGTCTGAAGCATAGCACATGCATGTGTGTTCATGTGTTCTGGTGTGTCCTCTTCCTCACCCTGAAGAAGCAGTTTCCGTGGCTGGCCAACAGCGTATCAGACCGAGGCTTGTTCTTACTGTACAGAGCGTACAGGCCAAACGCGTCTTGCTGTGGATTACATGGGAAACACAACAAATCATTCTACTGAGAGAAAACAGGAAAAAAAACCCTCTCCTGTTCTGTAAAACATGCCCTGTATCAAAAAAAGAGGAAACTGAGAATATCCGTCTCTCCACCAGTTCGGTTTTATTTGGCGAGAATTCTGGCGATACGTCAAATTGCTTGGTATCTTTTTATATTCGAAACAGAGTGTTGTATCTCTCCCAGACTTTTATAGACAGGAATGTGTCCACTTAGCCTCCGTCCCAAATGGCACTCTAGTCCCTGTGTAGTGCACTAGCCCATAAGGCTCTGGTCAAAAGAATTGCACAATATAGGGAATATAGGGTGCCATCTGGGACGCAGCATTCAGTCTCCCTGTTATAAGCCTGGGAGAGAGGACTACGTCTCCCTGTTATAAGCCTGGGAGAGAGGACTACGTCTCCCTGTTATAAGCCTGGGAGAGAGGACTACGTCTCCCTGTTATAAGCCTGGGAGAGAGGACTACGTCTCCCTGTTATAAGCCCGGGAGAGAGGACTACGTCTCCCTGTTATAAGCCCGGGAGAGAGGACTACGTCTCCCTGTTATAAGCCCGGGAGAGAGGACTACGTCTCCCTGTTATAAGCCCGGGAGAGAGGACTACGTCTCCCTGTTATAAGCCAGGGAGAGAGGACTACGTCTCCCTGTTATAAGCCCGGAGAGAGGACTACGTCTCCCTGTTATAAGCCAGGAGAGAGGACTACGCCTCCCTGTTATAAGCCAGGAGAGAGGACTACGCCTCCCTGTTATAAGCCCGGGAGAGAGGACTACGTCTCCCTGTTATAAGCCAGGGAGAGAGGACTACGTCTCCCTGTTATAAGCCCGGGAGAGAGGACTACGTCTCCCTGTTATAAGCCCGGGAGAGAGGACTACGTCTCCCTGTTATAAGCCAGGGAGAGAGGACTACGTCTCCCTGTTATAAGCCTGGGAGAGAGGACTACGTCTCCCTGTTATAAGCCTGGGAGAGAGGACTACGTCTCCCTGTTATAAGCCCGGGAGAGAGGACTATGTCTCCAGCTGTTATTTGAAGGGTGGAAAATCAGTAATGTTTCACCAGTAATGTTTCCTCAGGACATAGTTGAACTGTAATCACCAGTAATGTTTCCTCAGGACATAGTTGAACTGTAATCACCAGTAATGTTTCCTCAGGACATAGTTGAACTATAATCACCAGTAATGTTTCTTCAGGACATAGTTGAACTGTAATAACCAGTAATGTTTCTTCAGGACATAGTTGAACTGTAATCACCAGTAATGTTTCCTCAGGACATAGTTGAACTGTAATCACCAGTAATGTTTCCTCAGGACATAGTTGAACTGTAATCACCAGTAATGTTTCCTCAGGACATAGTTGAACTGTAATCACCAGTAATGTTTCCTCAGGACATAGTTGAACTGTAATCACCAGTAATGTTTCCTCAGGACATAGTTGAACTGTAATCACCAGTAATGTTTCCTCAGGACATAGTTGAACTGTAATCACCAGTAATGTTTCCTCAGGACATAGTTGAACTGTAATCACCAGTAATGTTTCCTCAGGACATAGTTGAACTGTAATCACCAGTAATGTTTCCTCAGGACATAGTTGAACTGTAATCACCAGTAATGTTTCCTCAGGACATAGTTGAACTGTAATCACCAGTAATGTTTCCTCAGGACATAGTTGAACTGTAATCACCAGTAATGTTTCCTCAGGACATAGTTGAACTGTAATCACCAGTAATGTTTCCTCAGGACATAGTTGAACTGTAATCACCAGTAATGTTTCCTCAGGACATAGTTGAACTGTAATCACCAGTAATGTTTCCTCAGGACATAGTTGAACTGTAATCACCAGTAATGTTTCCTCAGGACATAGTTGAACTGTAATCACCAGTAATGTTTCCTCAGGACATAGTTGAACTGTAATCACCAGTAATGTTTCCTCAGGACATAGTTGAACTGTAATCACCAGTAATGTTTCCTCAGGACATAGTTGAACTGTAATCACCAGTAATGTTTCCTCAGGACATAGTTGAACTGTAATCACCAGTAATGTTTCCTCAGGACATAGTTGAACTGTAATCACCAGTAATGTTTCCTCAGGACATAGTTGAACTGTAATCACCAGTAATGTTTCCTCAGGACATAGTTGAACTGTAATCACCAGTAATGTTTCCTCAGGACATAGTTGAACTGTAATCACCAGTAATGTTTCCTCAGGACATAGTTGAACTGTAATCACCAGTAATGTTTCCTCAGGACATAGTTGAACTGTAATCACCAGTAATGTTTCCTCAGGACATAGTTGAACTGTAATCACCAGTAATGTTTCCTCAGGACATAGTTGAACTGTAATCACCAGTAATGTTTCTTCAGGACATAGTTGAACTGTAATCACCAGTAATGTTTCCTCAGGACATAGTTGAACTGTAATCACCAGTAATGTTTCCTCAGGACATAGTTGAACTGTAATCACCAGTAATGTTTCCTCAGGACATAGTTGAACTGTAAACACCAGTAATGTTTCCTCAGGACATAGTTGAACTGTAATCACCAGTAATGTTTCCTCAGGAACACTTTGTAATTCGGCTGTAACAGAAGTGGATATCCTCTACTGTTTGAGAAACATACTGTCATTAGGCTACAACTGTGACTCTAGTCATTAGGCTATAGAGTAAGAGGTATGAGGTGTCTTACGTGTCGTAGGAAGCAGTCTGAGACTCGTAATAGGATGATTTCAGTAGTAATGTTACCTCTAGGTATATTGAAACAAGTCATTAGAGGTATGAAGTGTCTTACGTGTCGTAGGAAGCAGTGTGAGACTCGTAATAGGATGATTTCAGTAGTAATGTTACCTCTAGGTATATTGAAACAAGTCATTAGAGGTATGAGGTCTCTTACGTGTCGTAGGAAGCAGTGTGAGACTCGTAATAGGATGATTTCAGTAGTAATGTTACCTCTAGGTATATTGAAACAAGTCATTAGAGGTATGAGGTGTCTTACGTGTCGTAGGAAGCAGTGTGAGACTCGTAATAGGATGATTTCAGTAGTAATGTTACCTCTAGGTATATTGAAACAAGTCATTAGAGGTATGAGGTGTCTTACGTGTCGTAGGAAGCAGTGCGACACCCTCAGAGGGTGATTACAGCAGCTCTCTAACTCCTTGAGGAAGTACTGGCTGTGGAAGTCCACGAGTTTCTCCAGGTTCCCGAAGACGACGCTCCGTTTTCCCCTGAGGTCCTGCGGGAGGTCCCCTTTCTCCATCTCGGGGAAGTAGTGTTCGATGATGTAACGAAGGGAACGCACGTACTCCCTCTCCGTGGTCACCATCTCATCCACGATGTGACGCAGCTTACTGTGGCGAGAGGAGAGGACTGTTAAGACTGGTCAGTTTACTGTGGAGGGAGGAGAGGACTGTTAAGACTGGTCAGTTTACTGTGGAGGGAGGAGAGGACTGTTAAGACTGGTCAGTTTACTGTGGAGGGAGGAGAGGACTGTTAAGACTGGTCAGTTTACTGTGGAGGGAGGAGAGGACTGTTAAGACTGGTCAGTTTACTGTGGAGGGAGAGAGAGGAGGAGAGGACTGTTAAGACTGGTCAGTTTACTGTGGAGGGAGAGAGAGGAGGAGAGGACTGTTAAGACTGGTCAGTTTACTGTGGAGGGAGAGAGAAGGAGGAGAGGACTGTTAAACTGGTCAGTTTACTGTGGAGGGAGAGAGTAGGAGGAGAGGACTGTTAAGACTGGTCAGTTTACTGTGGAGGGAGAGAGAGAAGGAGAGGACTGTTAAACTGGTCAGTTTACTGTGGAGGGAGAGAGTAGGAGGAGAGGACTGTTAAACTGGTCAGTTTACTGTGGAGGGAGAGAGTAGGAGGAGAGGACTGTTAAACTGGTCAGTTTACTGTGGAGGGAGAGAGAGGAGGAGAGGACTGTTAAACTGGTCAGTTTACTGTGGAGGGAGAGAGGACTGTTAAACTGGTCAGTTTACTGTGGAGGGAGAGAGGACTGTTAAACTGGTCAGTTTACTGTGGAGGGAGAGAGGACTGTTAAACTGGTCAGTTTACTGTGGAGGGAGAGAGTAGGAGGAGAGGACTGTTAAACTGGTCAGTTTACTGTAGAGGGAGAGAGGACTGTTAAACTGGTCAGTTTACTGTGGAGGGAGAGAGGACTGTTAAACTGGTCAGTTTAGTGTGGAGGGAGAGAGAGGAGAAGAGGACTTTTAAACTGGTCAGTTTACTGTGGAGGGAGAGAGAGGAGGAGAGGACTGTTAAACTGGTCAGTTTACTGTGGAGGGAGAGAGTAGGAGGAGAGGACTGTTAAACTGGTCAGTTTACTGTGGAGGGAGAGAGGAATGTTAAACTGGTCAGTTTACTGTGGAGGGAGAGAGGACTGTTAAACTGGTCAGTTTACTGTGGAGGGAGAGAGGACTGTTAAACTGGTCAGTTTAGTGTGGAGGGAGAGAGAGGAGAAGAGGACTTTTAAACTGGTCAGTTTACTGTGGAGGGAGAGAGAGGAGGAGAGGACTGTTAAACTGGTCAGTTTACTGTGGAGGGAGAGAGTAGGAGGAGAGGACTGTTAAACTGGTCAGTTTACTGTGGAGGGAGAGAGGACTGTTAAACTGGTCAGTTTACTGTGGAGGGAGAGAGAGGAGGAGAGGACTGTTAAACTGGTCAGTTTACTGTGGAGGGAGAGAGAGGAGGAGAGGACTGTTAAACTGGTCAGTTTACTGTGGAGGGAGAGAGAGGAGGAGAGGACTGTTAGTCCCCAGTCAACATGTCAGTGTGGTCCTCAGTCCCCAGCTAGCTGTCTCAACATGTCAGTGTGGTCCTCAGCTACCTGTCTCAACATGTCAGTGTGGTCCTCAGTCCCAGCTACCTGTCTCAACATGTCAGTGTGGTCCTCAGTCCCCAGCTACCTGTCTCAACATGTCAGTGTGGTCCTCAGTCCCAGCTACCTGTCAACATGTCAGTGTGGTCCTCAGTCCCCAGCTACCTGTCTCAACATGTCAGTGTGGTCCTCAGTCCCCAGCTACCTGTCTCAACATGTCAGTGTGGTCCTCAGTCCCCAGCTACCTGTCTCAACATGTCAGTGTGGTCCTCAGTCCCCAGCTACCTGTCTCAACATGTCAGTGTGGTCCTCAGTCCCAGCTACCTGTCTCAACATGTCAGTGTGGTCCTCAGTCCCAGCTACCTGTCTCAACATGTCAGTGTGGTCCTCAGTCCCCAGCTACCTGTATAATCATGTCAGTGTGGTCCTCAGTCCCAGCTACCTGTCTCAACATGTCAGTGTGGTCCTCAGTCCCAGCTACCTGTCAACATGTCAGTGTGGTCCTCAGTCCCCAGCTACCTGTCAACATGTCAGTGTGGTCCTCAGTCCCAGCTACCTGTCTCAACATGTCAGTGTGGTCCTCAGTCCCCAGCTACCTGTCTCAACATGTCAGTGTGGTCCTCAGTCCCAGCTACCTGTCAACATGTCAGTGTGGTCCTCAGTCCCAGCTACCTGTCTCAACATGTCAGTGTGGTCCTCAGTCCCCAGCTACCTGTCTCAACATGTCAGTGTGGTCCTCAGTCCCAGCTACCTGTCAACATGTCAGTGTGGTCCTCAGTCCCAGCTACCTGTCTCAACATGTCAGTGTGGTCCTCAGTCCCCAGCTACCTGTCTCAACATGTCAGTGTGGTCCTCAGTCCCAGCTACCTGTCAACATGTCAGTGTGGTCCTCAGTCCCCAGCTACCTGTCTCAACATGTCAGTGTGGTCCTCAGTCCCCAGCTACCTGTCTCAACATGTCAGTGTGGTCCTCAGTCCCCAGCTACCTGTCTCAACATGTCAGTGTGGTCCTCAGTCCCCAGCTACCTGTCTCAACATGTCAGTGTGGTCCTCAGTCCCAGCTACCTGTCAACATGTCAGTGTGGTCCTCAGTCCCCAGCTACCTGTCTCAACATGTCAGTGTGGTCCTCAGTCCCAGCTACCTGTCAACATGTCAGTGTGGTCCTCAGTCCCCAGCTACCTGTCAACATGTCAGTGTGGTCCTCAGTCCCAGCTACCTTTTAGGCAAGTCACTTAAGAACTACATCTACTACAGCTACTACTACTACTACTACTACTACTACTAATACAACAACTACTGCTACTACTACTGCTACTACTACTACTACTACTACTACCACTGCTACAACTACTGCTACTACTACTACAACTAATGCTACTACTACTACAACAACAACAACTACTACTACAACTACTACAACTGCTACTACTGATACTACTACTGCTACTACTACAACTACTACTACTACTACCGCTACTACCACCGCTACCGCTACTACAACAACCACCACTACTACCACCGCCATAACCACCGCTACCACTA
>CM059819.1:3017027-3134527 GCA_030435695.1 Brachymystax lenok tsinlingensis | reverse complement strand
TAATAACAGTCTCTTTCAGAAAAATACTTTTTTCCTCTGTACTGGACATTGGGGGAAGTCTTTCAATTGTAAATCAAGTCTCTGTTGAATCACTCTATTCAACACTCTCTAAAAGCAAAACAAGTAGACAGATCATGGCTCGAACGGCACTCTATTCCCTACACAGTGCCCTATTTTTAACCAGGGCCAATAGAGTGGGCAGGGAGCCCCCATAGGCAACTGGTCAAAAGTCGTGCACTATGTAGTGAATGAGGCCATTTGGGACGCAGGGCCATCTTGGGGTGTCTGAGCTCTGCTGGCCTCAGTGTATAGAAGCTGGCTACTGGCCTCAGTGTATAGAAGCTGGCTACTGGCCTCAGTGTATAGAAGCTGGCTACTGGCCTCAGTGTATAGAAGCTGGCCGCTGGCCTCAGTGTATAGAAGCTGGCTACTGGCCTCAGTGTATAGAAGCTGGCTACTGGCCTCAGTGTATAGAAGCTGGCCGCTGGCCTCAGTGTATAGAAGCTGGCTACTGGCCTCAGTGTATAGAAGCTGGCTACTGGCCTCAGTGTATAGAAGCTGGCCGCTGGCCTCAGCGTATAGAAGCTGGCCGCTGGCCTCAGTGTATAGAAGCTGGCCGCTGGCCTCAGTGTATAGAAGCTGGCCGCTGGCCTCAGTGTATAGAAGCTGGCCGCTGGCCTCAGTGTATAGAAGCTGGCCGCTGGCCTCAGTGTATAGAAGCTGGCTACTGGCCTCAGTGTAGAGAAGCTGGCTACTGGCCTCAGTGTATAGAAGCTGGCTACTGGCCTCAGTGTATAGAAGCTGGCTACTGGCCTCAGATTAAGGCCAGATCAAACGCTCACTGCTGTGACCCCAGCGTGACCTTGCAGGGAGGCGTGTCTCTAACGCCCCAGCGTGACCTTGCAGGGAGGTGTGTCTCTAACGCCCCAGCGTGACCTTGCAGGGAGGCGTGTCTCTAACGCCCCAGCGTGACCTTACAGGGAGGTGTGTCTCTAACGCCCAGCGTGACCTTGCAGGGAGGCGTGTCTCTAACGCCCCAGCGTGACCTTACAGGGAGGTGTGTCTCTAACGCCCCAGCGTGACCTTGCAGGGAGGTGTGTCTCTAACGCCCCAGCGTGACCTTGCAGGGAGGTGTGTCTCTAACGCCCCAGCGTGACCTTGCAGGGAGGTGTGTCTCTAACGCCCCAGCGTGACCTTGCAGGGAGGTGTGTCTCTAACGCCCCAGCGTGACCTTGCAGGGAGGTGTGTCTCTAACGCCCCAGCGTGACCTTGCAGGGAGGTGTGTCTCTAACGCCCCAGAGTGACCTTGCAGGGAGGTGTGTCTCTAACGCCTCAGTGTGACCTTGCAGGGAGGTGTGTCTCTAACGCCTCAGCGTGACCTTGCAGGGAGGTGTGTCTCTAACGCCTCAGTGTGACCTTGCAGGGAGGTGTGTCTCTAACGCCCCAGCGTGACCTTGCAGGGAGGCGTGTCTCTAACGCCCCAGAGTGACCTTGCAGGGAGGCGTGTCTCTAACGCCCCAGCGTGACCTTGCAGGGAGGCGTGTCTCTAACGCTCCAGCGTGACCTTGCAGGGAGGCGTGTCTCTAACGCCTCAGCGTGACCTTGCAGGGAGGCGTGTCTCTAACGCCTCAGCGTGACCTTGCAGGGAGGCGTGTCTCTAACGCCCCAGCGTGACCTTGCAGGGAGGTGTGTCTCTAACTCCCCAGCGTGACCTTGCAGGGAGGTGTGTAGGTGACACTACGGTCACATGCCAGCGCTCTGACGGCTGCGAAGGCCACGAAACTGAGACACTGAAGCTACTAACCCTGAAGCCAGGACGCAGGTCAGAGGTCAGCAGAGAGGTCAGCCACACAGAGACTATGGGAGATACTAATGGGTCACAGCACAGAGGACACCTGTTGTCATGAAAAGGGCAACCAGTGGAGCACTGATCTGCCCTACTATTCATTCTACAACTATTTAAACATCGTTAAACACACTGGACATAGCTCATAACATAAAATTTGTAACATATTTATCATTTTAAATAGAGAGAGAGAGAGAGAGAGAGAGAGAGAGAGAGAGAGAGAGAGAGAGAGAGTGACTAGAGAGAGAGAGAGAGAGCGACTAGAGAGAAAGAGACAGACAGAGAGAGAGAGAGACGAGAGAGAGAGAGAGAGAGAGAGACAGAGAGAGAGACTAGAGAGAGAGAGAGAGACAAAGAGAGAGACAAAGAGAGAGACAGAAAGAGAGAGTGAGAAAAAAAAGTCATTAAAAAAAGAAGTCTATTCATTGATGAGGGCTGTGTTGTATCTGTTTGGTAACTGGTGAAAGATATCCTCAGCCAAAAGAAAATAGATATATGGCAACACAACAGTCCTTAGCGACACAAACACAAAGTGTCCTTGTGTCCATTTCAAACCACCACTGTCACCAGAAGGTTTTGTATGAGAGGAGAGAAGTGCTGTAGGTGTGAGTGGGACAATGTTACAGCTGAAGAGACTACTACTGGACCACAGCCACCTAGACCCCTGCTGCCAAATCAAAAAGAATAACAATCTCTCTCTCTCTCCCAGGCTCTTTCTCTCTCTCAATTTCAACTTCAATTTAAGGGCTTTACTGGCATGGCAAACATATGTTAACATTGCCAAAGCAAGTGAAATAGATAATAAACAAAACATTATACTCACAAAAGTTCCAAAGGAATTTCAAATGTCATATTATGTCTATATATAGTGTAACGATGTAACCATGTGAAAATAGTTAAAGTACAAAATGGAACAACCAATCATCTCCGACAACACCTCCATGTGTCTACCAACCAATCATCTCCACAACACCTCCATGTGTCTACCAACCAATCATCTCCCACAACACCTCCATGTGTCTACCAACCAATCATCTCCACAACATCTCTGTAGTGGCTTCCTTTCGTTTTACCATAGCCACTGCCCTAGCATGAAGCGGGGTTGTTCGTACGCATACAGTCCACACTCAAGGTTTCCAATCGTCCAAAACATTCAATGAGATCCGGGGATATGGTGCAACAAAAAAGGTTTATTCTTCTTGTATCTAACAAAAATTATTCTCCAATCAACTTAAAGCAGATATTACTTGAAACGGAAAAATACATCATATGATCTGTTTGTATGTCTGTATGGTCAAAAAACTATACCGCTCCCACGTCTAGCTAGGACCCCCCCTGAAGGCCCAACTTCCTGCCTTTATCCTCACACACTTCCTAACATACTTCCTAACACACTTACCACAGTACAATGAATGGGCAAGAGGGGGGGCCAGAAACTAAGTTACACTAACAACAAATAAATACATCTCAATCAGGTAAATATAAATCATAAAGGTACGTACCTAATATTTCATCATATACATTATATACATATACAATATTTAATCATATTTACACAAACGTACATGGAGCTCTGTATGTTCTGTCCTTTATACGAATCTGTCCAAATCGGCTCTAACAATCTCCATGTGTCTACCAACCAATCATCACCCACAACACCTCCATGTGTCTACCAACCAATCATCTCCACAACATCTCTATGTGTCTACCAACCAATCATCTCCACAACATCTCTATGTGTCTACCAACCAATCATCACCCACAACACCTCCATGTGTCTACCAACCAATCATCTCCCACAACACCTCCATGTGTCTACCAACCAATCATCTCCACAACATCTCTATGTGTCTACCAACCAATCATCACCCACAACACCTCCATGTGTCTACCAACCAATCATCACCACAACACCTCCATGTGTCTACCAACCAACCAATCATCTCCCACAACACCTCCATGTGTCTACCAACCATTCATCTCCCACAACACCTCTATGTGTCTACCAACCAATCAGCTCCACAACATCTATATGTGTCTACCAACCAATCATCTCCACATCATCTCCATGTGTCTACCAACCAATCATCTCCCACAACACCTCCATGTGACTACTAACCAATCATCTCCCACAACACCTCCATGTGTCTACCAACCATTCATCTCCCACAACATCTCTATGTGTCTACCAACCAATCAGCTCCACAACATCTATATGTGTCTACCAACCAATCATCTCCCACAACATCTCCATGTGTCTACCAACCAATCAGCTCCACAACATCTATATGTGTCTACCAACCAATCATCTCCCACAACATCTCCATGTGTCTACCAACCAATCATCTCCCACAACATCTCCATGTGTCTACCAACCAATCAGCTCCACAACATCTATATGTGTCTACCAACCAATCATCTCTATGTGTCTACCAACCAATCATCTCCATAACACCTCCATGTGACTACTAACCAATCATCTCCCACAACACCTCCATGTGTCTACCAACCAATCATCTCCCACAAACATCTCCACGTGTCTACCAACCAATCATCTCCACAACATCTCTATGTGTCTACCAACCAATCATCTCCCACAACACCTCCATGTGTCTACCAACCAATTATCTCCCACAACATCTCTATGTGTCTACCAACCAATCATCTCCATGTGTCTACCAACCAATCATCTCCATGTGTCTACCAACCAATCATCTCCCACAACACCTCCATGTGTCTACCAACCAATCATCTCCCACAACATCTCCATGTGTCTACCAACCAATCATCTCCACATCATCTCCATGTGTCAACCAACCAATCATCTCCCACAACACCTCCATGTGTCTACCAACCAATCATCTCCATGTGTCTACCAACCAATCATCTCCACAACACCTCCATGTGTCTAGGGCACCTCTACGTTCACCAGCAGCAGCTGAGCTGTCTTCATACTGACTGACTGGTGGCAGAACAGGCAGATGTTGCTTCATTAAAACTTGTTTTTCCAAGGGAAGAGTTCAATTGTTTTTTACGATGACGAAAACTTGACTCAGTAGGTCACTCCCATAGAATTCTGTGGTCACTCCCACCAAGGCCAACTAGACGTCCCAGGCTTTACTGCGCTGTGCGCAATAGCCTGGGGACGAGGTTACCCTCCCAGTAACCTACACCCAGTGGACCGGATCAAACTCTGCTACCAATAGCCTGGGGACGAGGTTACCCTCCCAGTAACCTACACCCAGTGGACCGGATCAGACTCTGCTACCAATAGCCTGGGGACGAGGTTACCCTCCCAGTAACCTACACCCAGTGGACCGGATCAAACTCTGCTACCAATAGCCTGGGGACGAGGTTACCCTCCCAGTAACCTACACCCAGTGGACCGGATCAGACTCTGCTACCAATAGCCTGGGGACGAGGTCACCCTCCCAGTAACCTACACCCAGTGGACCGGATCAGACTCTGCTACCAATAGCCTGGGGATGAGGTTACCCTCCCAGTAACCTACACCCAGTGGACCGGATCAGACTCTGCTACCAATAGCCTGGGGACGAGGTTACCCTCCCAGTAACCTACACCCAGTGGACCGGATCAAACTCTGCTACCAACCAACGGATGCTCCAATGATTTCAGCCCAGTTTGATAGAGAGTGGGAGAGAAGAGCAGAGCGAGAGGTTTAGGGTGACATCATTCCTGAATCGTTAGCAGGCGCCCGGGCACCTTTGAAGTGTGAATGGATTGTGTGCAGGGGGAACGATGGATGGAGGGAGGGAGGGAGGGAGGCAGGTTTTGATTGGCGAGCGCTCAAATAAAGCCAATGAGGAGACCAGAGGGGTCTGGGGAGCTCAGCACATCTCCTCTCCTCTAGAAGGCCCCTGCTTTATGAACAGCCACAAAGGGGCCAGCTCCCTCCTTTTGACGGGGAGGGGGAGGAGAGTTGGGGAGGTGCCAGATAAAGAGCTGAGAGGGAGGAGGAGAAGAGGCCTTCAGCTTTTGTACACAGGGATAAATTAAAACGTCGGTTGAGTGGAGTTTTTTTTATCTCTCTGAAGAGTGAGAGAGAGAGAGAGAGAGAGAGAGAGAGAGAGAGAGAGAGAGAGATACATTAATATTGATGTTGGTCCCACCATATATATATATATTTTTTTTTTTTATATATATATATGTATACTTTGACAATGTAAGTAATAATGAACTTGCCATGTCAATAAAGTCAATTGAATTGAGAGAGAGAGAGAGAGAGAGAGAGAGAGAGAGAGAGAGAGACAGAGAGAGAGAGAGAGACAGAGAGAGAGAGAGAGAGAGAGAGAGAGAGAGAGAGAGAGAGAGAGACACACAGAGACACTACTTGAGCGTTTTTTTTTTGTGGATGAAAAAGGGTTCCATGACATCAGCCAATTTCCTACCTCATCTGTGAGTCCGGACAGGAATTTGTTTTGTTGAAAGAGAGTGGCTATTCATATCCTACAGAAGGAGGAAAGGGCTTGGAATTACCTCACCAGGGCTAACATTACGCTCTCCTGAAGGCACCACTCTACTCTATGCAGCCAGGTACTGTTTGATTCAGTGAGCTCTTCTAGTCTACAAGTAAACAGCAACAAGTCAAACGTTTAAGGGAATGTAATTAACTCAAGCGTCTTTATAATGCGTGTGAGTTGACTACAGCACACGAGACACTGGGCAGATTCGGCTGAGGTCATTCAGCTCCACACGGTGTGTTTTCTGTCTCTTTTTTGTTTTGACAGTCAGCTTCCGATCCTTCTAGCCCCGGTTTTTGGAAAGTACAGGATCCCATTCCCTGTAAGTCACAAGAGACACTAAACAGTCTATTTCACACCTCCAGTCGCGAGGCTTAGAACAAACCACAGCTACAGTACAACTAGTTGCAGCCAGGTAAAAGGGAGAAGGGAGATGACTCTAAATGTCAAGCTTCTGCCTCCTAACCCTCGGAAACTGTTTACCACCTTCTCCTCCCTCCGTAATCCTATGACTGAAATATGTGGAAGTCCCACCAAGCTATCGTAAGATGAATGCACTGACTATGACTGAGATATGTGGAAGTCCCACCAAGCTATCGTAAGATGAATGCACTGACTATGACTGAGATATGTGGAAGTCCCACCAAGCTATCGTAAGATGAATGCACTAACTGGACGGCACACTGGATAAATGACTAAAATGTAAAGGATAAACAAAGCCGCCAGAGAATTTCCAGCTCTTCCCCAGGACTCACACCGTCACACCTCCCCCAGAGTCTAACCCATGATCTGGGCAAGGAATCACACCTCCCCCTGGTCTCCCAGAGTCTACCAACCAGGGTCTCCCAGAGTCTACCAACCAGGGTCTCCCAGAGTCTACCAACCAGGGTCTCCCAGAGTCTACCGACCAGGGTCTCCCAGAGTCTACCGACCAGGGTCTCCCAGGGTCTGGGCCACTTAAAACACACTATTAAACCAGGAACCATGCTGTGTCTGAAGACCTTCAGCTAGCCAAGACGATCGGACCTCTTCCCGTCTCGTTAGCCGTTGAGCCTGGGGACGTGTTCAGTGAGTGAGATACTAAAACGTCTCGGTACCGAAGCAGTTTTTTGGTAATCAGTTGCAGAGATCGTAGCTGTCGGGGATCAGATGATAAACATTTTAACATGTCTCCTAGGGCGACATGATCTCAATAGCTGTGTTATAGGAGTGTGTACGTCAAACACTTTTTGAGTGTTTGTGTTCATGTATAACGCTGGGGAAATGTGAGGAGTTCCACTGCTGTGACCAATGTAGATGTAGATTACAGTACTGCAGAGCAGCTGCCTGATGTTGTGCTGACTGGACACTACTGCTACTGTAGGTCTACTGAATCAGGATACAGTCTGACTGGACTCTACTGCTACTTTAGGTCTACTGCACTAGGATACAGCCTGACTGGACACTACTGCTACTGTAGGTCTACTGAATCAGGATACAGTCTGACTGGACTCTACTGCTACTTTAGGTCTACTGCATCAGGATACAGCCTGACTGGACACTACTGCTACTGTAGGTCTACTGAATCAGGATACAGCCTGACTGGACACTACTGCTACTGTAGGTCTACTGCATCAGGATACAGCCTGACTGGACACTACTGCTACTGTAGGTCTACTGCATCAGGATACAGCCTGACTGGACACTACTGCTACTGTAGGTCTACTGCATCAGGATACAGTCTGACTGGCAGAAAGAGAGAGAAAGAGAGAGCGAGAGAGAGAGAGAGACAGAGAGACAGACAGAGAGACAGAGAGAGAGACAGAGAAAGAGAGAGAGAGAGAGAGAGAGAGAGAGAGAGAGAAAGCTGGAGAGAGAGCGACAGAGACAGAGAGAGAGAGAGACTGTCTGACTGCATCCCAAATGGCACTCTATTCCCTAAATAGTGCTATACCATGGGCATTGGTCAAAAGTAGTGTGGAATCAAATGTCATTTGGGATATAGACTCTGACTGCAGCTGTTTGGAAATCAGACCCTGCTGCTTTTGGTCATTGATCAAGTCTGATTAAGCACCTGAACAGATCCAGTAGTCTCTTATTGACGTGAATGGACCAGTCACGGGCTTCTCCTCCTCTGTTATGGCGGGCCGGTGCTGATGTGTCTGCATAGGCCTGGCCATGGCTGTGTGTTCACACTCATAGCTTCATGAATGTCAACACAACCTGTGGACTCTGTTGTGTCTCGCGAACAGAAAGCCACGCACGCACACACCCTGACAGATGCGTCTCTGTGGCCCTCTTAACCGGAAGGTCATCTCACTGTTGTTGTGTGTGGTAACACAGGGGTCCCCATTAGAAAGAGGAGTGCGCCTGGTAATCTAATTTTATATGCAGAACAGTCTCAGAGCGGGGGGAGAAAAAGAGAGAGAGGGATAGAGAGAGCGAGAGAGACAGGGAGATATAGATATATATATATATATATATATACATATAGAGAGAGAGAGAGGGGAGGGGAGGGGGAGAGAGAGAGAGAGAGAGAGAGAGAGAGAGAGACAGAGACAGAGAGAGAGAGAGAGAAAGAGAGAGACAGAGAGACAGATATAGAGGGAGGGAGATAGTGAATCATGACTTCAACACGTTGAAGTGAACAGCTACAACAGAGACTGTTAAACTCAACTCCCCTTGTCCCTCAGAGGAAAGCAGCTGCTTCCCAAAATGCACACTAGTAGTTAACTATATTTATTTTATTTTATTTAACCTTCATTTAACTAGGCAAGTCAGTGAAGAACAAATTCTTATTTACAATGACGGCTTACCCCGGCCAAACCCGGACGACGCTGGGCTAATTGTGCGCTGCGCTATGGGACCTCCGATCACGGCCATTTGGGCCGTAATTTTGAGAGAGGCTGCTGTTTTCTATAAAGCTACTGTCAAATCAGGCCTTTTCTCTTCCAATAGCAGAAACAGTTCCTTCACCAGTACTATTTACTACTGTTCCTTCACTAGTACTATTTACTACTGTTCCTTCACTAGTACTATTTACTACTGTTCCTTCACCAGTACTATTTACTACTGTTCCTTCACTAGTACTATTTACTACTGTTCCTTCACTAGTACTATTTACTACTGTTCCTTCACCAGTACTATTTACTACCGTTCCTTCACTAGTACCATTTTACTACTGTTCCTTCACCAAAGTACTATTTACTACTGTTCCTTTACTAGTACCATTTACTACTGTTCCTTTACTAGTACTATTTACTACTGTTCCTTCACTAGTACCATTTACTACTGTTCCTTCACCAGTACTATTTACTACCGTTCCTTCACCAGTACTATTTACTACTGTTCCTTTACTAGTACTATTTACTACTGTTCCTTCACCAGTACTATTTACTACTGTTCCTTCACCAGTACTATTTACTACTGTTCCTTCACCAGTACTATTTACTACTGTTCCTATTAGCAATACTATTTACTACTGTTCCTTTACTAAAGTACCATTTACTACTGTTCCTTCCACTAGTACCATTTACTACTGTTCCTTTACTAGTACTATTTACTACTGTTCCTTCCACCAGTACTATTTACTACTGTTCCTTTACTAGTACTATTTACTACTGTTCCTTCACTAGTACTATTTACTACTGTTCCTTTACTAGTACTATTTACTACAGTTCCTTCACTAGTACTATTTACTACTGTTCCTTCACTAGTACTATTTACTACTGTTCCTTCACTAGTACTATTTACTACTGTTCCTTCACCAGTACTATTTACTACTGTTCCTTCACTAGTACTATTTACTACTGTTCCTTCACTAGTACTATTTACTACTGTTCCTTTACTAGTACTATTTACTACTGTTCCTTTACTAGTACTATTTACTACTGTTCCTTCACCAGTACTATTTACTACTGTTCCTTCACTAGTACATTTTACTACTGTTCCTTCACTAGTACTATTTACTACTGTTCCTTTACTTCAGTACTATTTACTACTGTTCCTTTACTAGTACTCATTTACTACTGTTCCTTTCACTAGTACTATTTACTACTGTTCCTTCACTAGTACTATTTACTACTGTTCCTTCACTAGTACTATTTACTACTGTTCCTTCACTAGTACTATTTACTACTGTTCCTTCACTAGTACTATTTACTACTGTTCCTTCACCAGTACTATTTACTACTGTTCCTTCACCAGTACTATTTACTACTGTTCCTTCACTAGTACTATTTACTACTGTTCCTTCACTAGTACTATTTACTACTGTTCCTTTACTAGTACTATTTACTACTGTTCCTTTACTAGTACTATTTACTACTGTTCCTTCACTAGTACTATTTACTACTGTTCCTTCACTAGTACTATTTACTACTGTTCCTTCACTAGTACTATTTACTATCAGTTCCTTTACTAGTACTATTTTACTACTGTTCCTTTACTAGTACTATTTACTACTGTTCCTTCACTAGTACTATTTACTACTGTTCCTTCACTAGTACTATTTACTACTGTTCCTTCACTAGTACTATTTACTACTGTTCCTTCACTAGTACTCATTTTACTACTGTTCCTTCACTAGTACTATTTACTACTGTTCCTTCACTAGTACTCATTTACTACTGTTCCTTCACCAGTACTATTTACTACTGTTCCTTCACTAGTACTATTTACTACTGTTCCTTTACTAGTACTATTTACTACTGTTCCTTTACTAGTACTATTTACTACTGTTCCTTTACTAGTACTATTTACTACAGTTCCTTTACTAGTACTATTTACTACTGTTCCTTTACTAGTACTATTTACTACTGTTCCTTTACTAGTACTATTTACTACAGTTCCTTTACTAGTACTATTTACTACTGTTCCTTCACCAGTACTATTTACTACAGTTCCTTTACTAGTACTATTTACTACTGTTCCTTTACTAGTACTATTTACTACTGTTCCTTTACTAGTACTATTTACTACTGTTCCTTCACTAGTACTATTTACTACAGTTCCTTTTACTAGTACTATTTACTACTGTTCCTTTACTAGTACTATTTACTACTGTTCCTTCACTAGTACTATTTACTACTGTTCCTTTACTAGTACTATTTACTACTGTTCCTTTACTAGTACTATTTACTACTGTTCCTTTACTAGTACTATTTACTACAGTTCCTTTACTAGTACTATTTACTACTGTTCCTTTACTAGTACTATTTACTACTGTTCCTTCACCAGTACTATTTACTACTGTTCCTTCACTAGTACTATTTACTACTGTTCCTTTACTAGTACTATTTACTACTGTTCCTTTACTAGTACTATTTACTACTGTTCCTTCACTAGTACTATTTACTACAGTTCCTTTACTAGTACTATTTACTACTGTTCCTTTACTAGTACTATTTACTACTGTTCCTTTACTAGTACTATTTACTACTGTTCCTTCACCAGTACTATTTACTACTGTTCCTTCTACCAGTACTATTTACTAATGTTCCTTTACTTCAGTACCATTTACTACTGTTCCTTTACTAGTACTATTTACTACTGTTCCTTCACTCAGTACTATTTACTACTGTTCCTTCACTAGTACTATTTACTACTGTTCCTTTACTAGTACTATTTACTACTGTTCCTTTACTAGTACTATTTACTACTGTTCCTTTACTAGTACTATTTACTACTGTTCCTTTACTAGTACTATTTACTACTGTTCCTTCTCACTAGTACTATTTACTACTGTTCCTTTACTTCAGTACTATTTACTACAGTTCCTTTACTAGTACTATTTACTACTGTTCCTTTACTAGTACTATTTTACTACTGTTCCTTCACTAGTACTATTTACTATCAGTTCCTTCACTAGTACTATTTACTACTGTTCCTTCACTAGTACTATTTACTACCGTTCCTTTACTAGTACTATTTACTACTGTTCCTTCACTAGTACTATTTACTACTGTTCCTTTACTAGTACTCATTTATTACTACTGTTCCTTTACTAGTACTATTTACTACTGTTCCTTTACTAGTACTATTTACTACTGTTCCTTTACTCAGTACTATTTACTACTGTTCCTTCCACTAGTACTATTTACTACTGTTCCTTCACTAGTACTATTTACTACTGTTCCTTCACTAGTACTATTTACTACTGTTCCTTCACTAGTACTATTTACTACTGTTCCTTCACTAGTACTATTTACTACTGTTCCTTCACTAGTACTATTTACTACTGTTCCTCACTAGTACTCATTTACTACTGTTCCTTCACTAGTACTATTTACTACTGTTCCTTTACTAGTACTATTTACTACTGTTCCTTTACTAGTACTATTTACTACTGTTCCTTTACTAGTACTATTTACTACTGTTCCTTTACTAGTACTATTTACTACTGTTCCTTCACTAGTACTATTTACTACTGTTCCTTCACTAGTACTATTTACTACTGTTCCTTTACTAGTACTATTTATCATTACTGTTCCTTCACTAGTACCATTTACTACTACTGTTCCCTTTACTAGTACTATTTACTACTGTTCC
This sequence comes from Brachymystax lenok tsinlingensis, assembly GCA_030435695.1. Lineage (NCBI taxonomy): Eukaryota > Metazoa > Chordata > Actinopteri > Salmoniformes > Salmonidae > Brachymystax > Brachymystax lenok. The sequence continues at coordinate 3,121,672 of CM059819.1, read as the reverse complement.
TTTACTAGTACTATTTACTACTGTTCCTTTACTAGTACCATTTACTACTGTTCCTTCACTAAAGTACCTACTTTTACTACTGTTCCTTTACTAGTAATTACTTACTACTGTTCCCTTTACTAGTACTATTTACTACTGTTCCTTTACTAGTACTCATTTTTACTACTGTTCCTTCACTAGTACTATTTACTACTGTTCCTTCACTAGTACTATTTACTACTGTTCCTTCCACCAGTACCATTTACTACTGTTCCTTTACTAGTACTATTTACTACTGTTCCTTTACTAGTACTATTTACTACCGTTCCTTCACTAGTACCATTTACTACTGTTCCTTCACTCAGTACTATTTACTACTGTTCCTTCCACTAGTACCATTTACTACTGTTCCTTTACTCAGTACTATTTACTACTGTTCCTTTACTAGTACTATTTACTACTGTTCCTTTACTAGTACTATTTACTACTGTTCCTTTACTAGTACTATTTACTACTGTTCCTTTACTAGTACTATTTACTACTGTTCCTTTACTAGTACTATTTACTACTGTTCCTTTACTAGTACTATTTACTACTGTTCCTTTACTAGTACTATTTACTACAGTTCCTTTACTAGTACCATTTACTACTGTTCCTTTACTAGTACTATTTACTACTGTTCCTTCACTAGTACTCATTTACTACTGTTCCTTCCACTAGTACTATTTACTACTGTTCCTTCACTAGTACTATTTACTTACTGTTCCTTTACTAGTACTATTTACTACTGTTCCTTTACTAAGTACTACATTTTACTACTGTTCCTTTACTAGTACTATTTACTACTGTTCCTTTACTTCAGTACTCATTTACTACTGTTCCTTCTAGTACTATTTACTACTGTTCCTTTACTAGTACTATTTACTACTGTTCCTTCACTAGTACTATTTACTACTGTTCCTTCACTAGTACCATTTACTACTGTTCCTTTACTAGTACCATTTTACTACTGTTCCTTTACTAGTACTATTTACTACTGTTCCTTCACTAGTACTATTTTACTACTATTCCTTTACTAGTACTATTTACTACTGTTCCTTCACTAGTACTATTTACTACTGTTCCCTTCACTAGTACCATTTTACTACTGTTCCTTCACTAGTACTATTTACTACAGTTCCTTACTAGTACTATTTACACTGCTGTTCCTTTACTAGTACTATTTACTACTGTTCCTTCACTAGTACTATTTACTACTGTTCCTTCACTAGTACTATTTACTACTGTTCCTTTACTAGTACTATTTACTACTGTTCCTTCACCAGTACTATTTACTACTGTTCCTCTCACCAAAGTACTCATTTACTACTGTTCCTTCCACTAGTACTATTTACTACTGTTCCTTTACTAGTACTATTTACTACCATTCCTTCACTAGTACTATTTACTACAGTTCCTTTACTAGTACTATTTACTACTGTTCCTTCCACTAGTACTATTTACTACTGTTCCTTTCACTAGTACTATTTACTACTGTTCCTTTACTAGTACTATTTACTACTGTTCCTTCACTAGTACTATTTACTACTGTTCCTTTACTAGTACTATTTACTACTATTCCTTCACTAGTACTATTTACTACAGTTCCTTTACTAGTACTATTTACTACTGTTCCTTCACTAGTACTATTTACTACTGTTCCTTCACTAGTACTATTTACTACTGTTCCTTTACTAGTACTATTTACTACTGTTCCTTCACTAGTACTATTTACTACTGTTCCTTCACTAGTACTATTTACTACTGTTCCTTTACTAGTACTATTTACTACAGTTCCTTTACTAGTACTATTTACTACTGTTCCTTCACTAGTACTATTTACTACTGTTCCTTTACTAGTACTATTTACTACTGTTCCTTCACTAGTACTATTTACTACTGTTCCTTCACTAGTACCATTTACTACTGTTCCTTTACTAGTACTATTTACTACAGTTCCTTTACTAGTACTATTTACTACAGTTCCTTTACTAGTACTATTTACTACAGTTCCTTTACTAGTACTATTTACTACTGTTCCTTCACTAGTACTATTTACTACAGTTCCTTTACTAGTACTATTTACTACTGTTCCTTTACTAGTACTATTTACTACAGTTCCTTTACTAGTACTATTTACTACTGTTCCTTTACTAGTACTATTTACTACTGTTCCTTCACTAGTACTATTTACTACTGTTCCTTCACTAGTACTATTTACTACTGTTCCTTTACTAGTACTATTTACTACAGTTCCTTTACTAGTACTATTTACTACAGTTCCTTTACTAGTACTATTTACTACTGTTCCTTTACTAGTACTATTTACTACTGTTCCTTTACTAGTACTATTTACTACTGTTCCTTCACCAGTACTATTTACTACTGTTCCTTTACTAGTACTATTTACTACTGTTCCTTCACTCAGTACTATTTACTACTGTTCCTTCACTAGTACTATTTACTACAGTTCCTTCACCAGTACTATTTACTACTGTTCCTTCACTAGTACTATTTACTACTGTTCCTTTACTAGTACTATTTACTACTGTTCCTTTACTAGTACTATTTACTACTGTTCCTTTACTAGTACTATTTACTACTGTTCCTTCACCAGTACTATTTACTACTGTTCCTTCACTAGTACTATTTACTACAGTTCCTTCACCAGTACTATTTACTACTATTCGTTACCATGGAGGTGAGTGTTTGTAGAGGGCTTCTCTGTGTCACTGTGTCAGTCTGGGACTGGCTCTGTCAATACTGTTTCATGTGTCAGTGATGGGCTGCCCCCTCCGGCACTTTGTGTGTGTCTACATACGTCCTGTGTGTGTGTGTGTCTACATACATCCTGTGTGTGTGTGTGTGTGTGTGTGTGTGTGTGTGTGTGTGTGTGTGTGTGTGTGCTCTGCGAGCCCTGGGAACACACAGCCTGGTGAGCGGTAGCTGGGTAGCGTCAGGGACAGAGCTGACTGAGTGGTCAGACTATATCAGTATGATGAGCACTCAGTCGACACACACACACACACACACACACACAGAGTGTACACACACACACACACACACACATACACACACACACACACACACTCCTTATTAACACACACACACTGCTTATAAACACACACACACACACGACTCACTCAAGATCCCCCCCGCAAACCCTGTGTGGTTAAAATCCCCCTTAACTAGTCCTAGCAGAAGAGGAGAGAGAACTAATTCAATAACACAGAGGCTGTTTCTGTGTGTGTTTGACTCATCACATTATACAGAGAGCCCAGAGAGACACAGTGACAGACAGTGTCCATGAACCCCCCCCCCCCCAAGGGGACCATTCACATGAACGTCACTTAGCATCGCATTAGAGCCCTTTCAATGGAACAGACAGATTCATGGAATATCAATCGCCAGGTTATTACATCAGTCAGACACATAAACCTTGTTAACCAAGAGGACTGTTTTATCCACGTTGAATAATTAGACAGATGATTTAAAGTGAAGTTGAAGGCGTAGAATAATGGGACACATTAGTAAAGTAGACTATGAATAAACCGGAGCTTCAGGCCTAGAAGACAGAGAGTGGGACTGGTCAACAACTAGCAGCTAGGCTATCATTACCGTGTAACAAACACTAGCAGCTAGGCTATCATTACCTTGTAACAAACACTAGCAGCTAGGCTATCATTACCATGTAACAAACACTAGCAGCTAGGCTATCATTACCATGTAACAAACACTAGCAGCTAGGCTATCATTACCTTGTAACAAACACTAGCAGCTAGGCTATCATTACCATGTAACAAACACTAGCAGCTAGGCTATCATTACCATGTAACAAACACTAGCAGCTAGGCTATCATTACCATGTAACAAACACTAGCAGCTAGGCTATCATTACCATGTAACAAACACTAGCAGCTAGGCTATCATTACCATGTAACAAACACTAGCAGCTAGGCTATCATTACCATGTAACAAACACTCAGTCATGTCAAGCAAACATGCTGAACACTAACATTGTAAATTAGAGAAGCTACATTTCAACATGTTTAATACTCCAGAGCGGCGCAAAGGACTAAGGCACCGCATCACAGTGCTAGAGGCGTCACTACAGACCCTGGATCGATTTCAGGCTGTATCACAACCGTCCGAGTCCATTAGGACTCCCAATTGTCCCAGCGTGGTCCTGGTTAGGAGTTTGTCCGTGGTAGAGGCCGTCATTGTAAAATAAGAATTTGCTGTTAACTGACTTGCCCAGTTAAATAAAGGTTCCATGAACACTAATGAATAATACAACATGTGCTAGCATTAACCAGAGGCAGACCTGGACTGACGGGCTCCAGTGGATCTGCTGTCCAGTCCAGTCATTAACAAGCTGCACCATAACAGTCTGGCTCTACCATTGTATCTTCTCTCTGGTACCAACGCCAGGTGACAATCGTTATGTTTGGAGGGAAAAGGGGGAGGCTTGCAAGCCGAAGAACAGCATCCCAACCGTGAAGCACTGGGGTGGCAGCATCATGTTGTGGGGGTGCTTTGCTGCAGGAGAGACTGGTGCACTTCACAAAATAGATGGCATCATGAGGAAGGACAATTATGTCGATATATTGAAGCATCTCAAGACATCAGTCAGGAAATTAAAGCTTGGTCGCAAATGGGTCTTCTAAATGGACAATGACCCCAAGCATACTTCCCAAGTTGTGGCAAAATGGCTTAAGGACAACAAAGTCAAGGTATTGGAGTGGCCATCACCAAGCCCTGACCTCAATCCCATAGAACATGTGTGGGCAGAACTGAAAAAGCTTGTGCGAGCAAGGAGGCCTGCAAACCTGGCTCAGTTTCACCAGCTCTGTCATGAGGAATGGGCCAAGATTCACCCAACTTATTGTGGGAAGGCTACCCGAAACGTTTGACCCAAGTTAAAAAATGTAAAGGCAATGCTATCAAATACTAATTGAGTGTGTGTCAACTTCTGAGCCACTGGGAATGTGATGAAAGAAATAAAAGCTGAAATAAATCATTCTCTCAACTATTATTCGGACATTTCACATTCTTAAAATAAAGAGGTGATCCTAACTGACCTAAGACAGGGAATGTTTACTAGGATTAAATGTCAGGAATTGTGAAAAACTGAGATTAAATGTATTTGGCTAAGGTGTATGTAAACTTCAACTGTATGTCTCCTGGAGTGGGGTAGTGTCACGATCGGTGTGAAGAACGGACCAAGGTGCAGCGAGGTATCCAGTATACATATTTATTTATTACGTAACTGGTGAAAACAAAGAACAAACCGACCGTAACTAAAGTGTAGCACATACAGGTGCTCAGACAATAAACAATGACCCACATCGCAAGAGGGGAAAAGAACAAACATATATATGGTCCCCAATTAGAGGTAACGACACTCAGCTGCCTCTAATTGGGAACCATCCACAAACCAAACCTAGAAAATAAAAACATAGAACAAAAAACCACCCCTGCTCACGTCCTGACCAAAACCACCATAGAGCAGCCAAAAGGGCTATCTATGGCCAGGACGTGACAGGTAGGTAGAGGTGAGGAGGGGTAGGAAGATAGAGGTAAGGGGTCAAATGTATTTATTTATTGTGTCCGTTTTGTGGAAATGCACTGCATATCAGCACCACCACATACTGCATATCAGCACCACCACTCACTGTATACCAGCACCACCACATGCTGCATACCAGCACCACCACATACTGCATATCAGCACCACCACTCACTGTATACCAGCACCACCACATGCTGCATACCAGCACCACCACATACTGCATACCAGCACCACCACTCACTGTATACCAGCACCACCACACACTGTATACCAGCACCACCACTCACTGTATATCAGCACCACCACATACTGTATACCAGCACCACCACACACTGTATACCAGCAGCACCACACACTGTATACCAGCACCACCACACACTGTATACCAGCACCACCACATACTGCATACCAGCACCACCACATACTGCATATCAGCACCACCACTCACTGTATACCAGCACCACCACACACTGCATACCAGCACCACCACACACTGCATACCAGCACCACCACATACTGCATACCAGCACCACCACACACTGCATACCAGCACCACCACACACTGCATACCAGCACCACCACATACTGCATACCAGCAGCACCACACACTGCATACCAGCAGCACCACATACTGCATACCAGCAGCACCACATACTGCATACCAGCACCACCACATACTGCATACCAGCACCACCACATACTGCATACCAGCACCACCACATACTGTATACCAGCAGCACCACTCACTGTATACCAGCACCACCACATACTGCATACCAGCACCACCACACACTGTATACCAGCACCACCACATACTGCATACCAGCACCACCACACACTGCATATCAGCACCACCACACACTGTATACCAGCACCACCACTCACTGTATATCAGCACCACCACATACTGTATACCAGCACCACCACACACTGTATACCAGCAGCACCACACACTGTATACCAGCACCACCACACACTGTATACCAGCACCACCACACACTATATACCAGCAGCACCACACACTGTATACCAGCACCACCACATACTGTATACCAGCACCACCACATACTGTATATCAGCACCACCACACACTGCATACCAGCACCACCACATACTGCATATCAGCACCACCACATACTGCATACCAGCAGCACCACACACTGCATACCAGCACCACCACATACTGCATACCAGCAGCACAACACACTGTATACCAGCACCACCACTCACTGCATACCAGCACCACCACATACTGCATACCAGCAGCACCACATGCTGTATACCAGCAGCACCACACACTGCATACCAGCACCACCACACACTGCATACCAGCAGCACCACACACTGTATACCAGCACCACCACACACTGTATACCAGCACCACCACATACTGCATACCAGCACCACCACACACTGTATACCAGCAGCACCACACACTGCATACCAGCAGCACCACACACTGCATACCAGCACCATCACTCACTGTATACCAGCAGCACCACACACTGTATACCAGCAGCACCACTCACTGTATACCAGCACCACCACTCACTGCACACCAGCATCACCACTCACTGCATACTAGCACCACACACTGTATACCAGCATCACCACACACTGCATACCAGCACCATCACTCACTGTATACCAGCAGCACCACTCACTGCATACCAGCACCACCACACACTGTATACCAGCATCACCACTCACTGCATACCAGCACCACCACTCACTGCATACCAGCATCACCACTCACTGCATGCCAGCACCACCACTCACTGCATACCAGCAGCACCACAACTCACTGCATACCAGCACCACAACTCACTGCATACCAGCACCACCACTCACTGCATACCAGCACCACCACTCACTGCATACCAGCATCACCACTCACTGCATACCAGCATCACCACTCACTGCATACCAGCACCACACACTGTATACCAGCAGCACCACTCACTGTATACCAGCACCACAACTCACTGCATACCAGCACCACAACTCACTGCATACCAGCATCACCACTCACTGCATACCAGCACCACACACTGTATACCAGCATCACCACTCACTGCATACCAGCCCCACCACTCACTGCATACCAGCATCACCACTCACTGCATACCAGCACCACACACTGTATACCAGCAGCACCACTCACTGTATACCAGCACCACCCCTCACTGCATACCAGCATCACCACTCACTGCATACCAGCACCACCACTCACTGCATACCAGCATCACCACTCACTGCATACCAGCACCACACCCTGTATACCAGCATCACCACTCACTGCATACCAGCCCCACCACTCACTGCATACCAGCATCACCACTCACTGCATACCAGCACCACACACTGTATACCAGCATCACCACTCACTGCATACCAGCACCACACACTGTATACCAGCATCACCACTCACTGCATACCAGCACCATCACTCACTGTATACCAGCATCACCACACACTGCATACCAGCACCACTACACACCAATATAAATACACAATGTAGTCACAACAATATTACAACCACACAACAGGTGTACGGGGCAGACAGAGGGCTGTGTTTGGGGGTCTGGTCAGGGCAGACAGAGGGCTGTGTTTGGGGGTCTGGTCAGGGCAGACAGAGGGCTGTGTTTGGGGGTCTGGTCAGGGCAGACAGAGGGCTGTGTTTGGGGTCTGGTCAGGGCAGACAGAGGGCTGTGTTTGGGGGTCTGGTCAGGCAGACAGAGGGCTGTGTTTGGGGGTCTGGTCAGGGCAGACAGAGGGCTGTGTTTGGGAGTCAGGGCAGACAGAGGGCTGTGTTTGGGGGCTGGTCAGGGCAGACAGAGGGCTGTGTTTGGGGGGGCTGGTCAGGGCAGACAGAGGGCTGTGTTTGGGGGGCTGGTCAGGGCAGACAGAGGGCTGTGTTTGGGGGCTGGTCAGGGCAGACAGAGGGCTGTGTTTGGGGGTCTGGTCAGGGCAGACAGAGGGCTGTGTTTGGGGGTCTGGTCAGGGCAGACAGAGGGCTGTGTTTGGGGGGCTGGTCAGGGGGGTGGAGGGACAGTGTCCCGGTGGGGAGGAGAGGGGGTCTTGGGTCCAGTCAAGCAGGATGATCAGAAGGTCATGCTCACCCTCCCCTGGGGTTCAGGAAGGAAGGGGAGATGAACCCCCAAAAGATGAAAGGGGAACAGGGGTTGTCCCACTTTCTGTTGAGGGGGTTGTGTCCCAAATGACACCCTATTCAACTACGGGCCCTGGTCTAAAGTAGTACACTACCATAGGGCCCTGGTCTAAAGTAGTACACTACCACAGCTACCGGATACCGGTAACCTATACAGTAGACTGACAGGAACACACCTCTAACCATAACCCCTAACCTATACAGTAGTCTGACAGGGACACACCTCTAACCATAACCCCTAACCTATACAGTAGACTGACAGGAACACACCTCTAACCATAACCCCTAACCTATACAGTAGACTGACAGGGACACACCTCTAACCATAACCCCTAACCTATACAGTAGACTGACAGGGACACCTCTAACCATAACCCCTAACCTATACAGTAGACTGACAGGGGACACCTCTAACCATAACCCCTAACCTATACAGTAGACTGACAGGGGACACCTCTAACCATAACCCCTAACCTATACAGTAGACTGACAGGGGACACCTCTAACCATAACCCCTAACCTATACAGTAGACTGACAGGAACACACCTCTAACCATAACCCCTAACCTATACAGTAGACTGACAGGAACACACCTCTAACCATAACCCCTAACCTATACAGTAGACTGACAGGAACACACCTCTAACCATAACCCCTAACCTATACAGTAGACTGACAGGAACACCTCTAACCATAACCCCTAACCTATACAGTAGACTGACAGGAACACACCTCTAACCATAACCCCTAACCTATACAGTAGACTGACAGGGACACCTCTAACCATGACCCCTAACCTATACAGTAGACTGACAGGGGACACCTCTAACCATAACCCCTAACCTATACAGTAGACTGACAGGAACACATCTCTAACCATAACCCCTAACCTATACAGTAGACTGACAGGGGACACCTCTAACCATAACCCCTAACCTATACAGTAGACTGACAGGAACACACCTCTAACCATAACCCCTAACCTATACAGTAGACTGACAGGGACACCTCTAACCATAACCCCTAACCTATACAGTAGACTGACAGGGGACACCTCTAACCATAACCCCTAACCTATACAGTAGACTGACAGGGGACACCTCTAACCATAACCCCTAACCTATACAGTAGACTGACAGGAACACACCTCTAACCATAACCCTAACCTATACAGTAGACTGACAGGGACACCTCTAACCATAACCCCTAACCTATACAGTAGACTGACAGGGGACACCTCTAACCATAACCCCTAACCTATACAGTAGACTGACAGGGGACACCCTCTAACCATAACCCCTAACCTATACAGTAGACTGACAGGGGACACCTCTAACCATAACCCCTAACCTATACAGTAGACTGACAGGGACACACCTCTAACCATAACCCCTAACCTATACAGTAGACTGACAGGGGACACCTCTAACCATAAGCCCTAACCTATACAGTAGACTGACAGGGGACACCTCTAACCATAACCCCTAACCTATACAGTAGACTGACAGGGGACACCTCTAACCATAACCCCTAACCTATACAGTAGACTGACAGGGACACACCTCTAATAGAGACAACAACTGATCTGAGAGCAGGTGAAGGACCATGCAGAGATCTATTCCACTGACCACCAATCATGACAACAACTGATCTGAGAGCAGGTGAAGGACCATGCAGAGATCTCTGTGTCTCTATTCCTTTCTCATATCAGTCCAATAACCCCTGTCCTGTGGGACACCTCGTCTAATATCTCTGCCGAGGACAATAAAACAACCAAATCAATCCTCTATTTTTCCCCCCTGAGGAAAAGCTGCATAGTTCCAAGTCACTCAGTGTTAATTGCTTTTTTGCTGACACACACAGACACACACACACACACACACACACACACACAGACACACACACAGACACACACACAGACACACACACAGACACACACACAGACACACACACACAGAAGTTGACACCAGGTTCCCCCAGCGTGTGAAAACAATCAACACCTCATCATATGTGTTGTTAAAGAACTCCTCATTCATATATAAAGCAGTAGTCCTCTCCTACAACATGTTAGTCCTGGGACTAATAGTAGTAGTGGTATCCTATATAAAGCAGTAGTCCTCTCCTACAACATGTTAGTCCTGAGGGCTAATAGTAGTAGTGGTATCCTATATAAAGCAGTAGTCCCCTCCTACAACATGTTAGTCCTGGGACTAATAGTAGTAGGGGTATCCTATATAAAGCAGTAGTCCCCTCCTACAACATGTTAGTCCTGAGGGCTAATAGTAGTAGTGGTATCCTATATAAAGCAGTAGTCCCTCCTACAACATGTTAGTCCTGGGACTAATAGTAGTAGGGGTATCCTATATAAAGCAGTAGTCCCCTCCTACAACATGTTAGTCCTGAGGGCTAATAGTAGTAGTGGTATCCTATATAAAGCAGTAGTCCTCTCCTACAACATGTTAGTCCTGGGGCTAATAGTAGTAGTGGTATCATATATAAAGCAGTAGTCCCCTCCTACAACATGTTAGTCCTGGGACTAATAGTAGTAGTGGTATCCTATATAAAGCAGTAGTCCCCTCCTACAACATGTTAGTCCTGGGGCTAATAGTAGTAGTGGTATCCTATATAAAGCAGTAGTCCTCTCCTACAACATGTTAGTCCTGGGGCTAATAGTAGTAGTGGTATCCTATATAAAGCAGTAGTCCCCTCCTACAACATGTTAGTCCTGAGGGCTAATAGTAGTAGTGGTATCCTATATAAAGCAGTAGTCCCCTCCTACAACATGTTAGTCCTGGGACTAATAGTAGTAGTGGTATCCTATATAAAGCAGTAGTCCCCTCCTACAACATGTTAGTCCTGAGGGCTAATAGTAGTAGTGGTATCCTATATAAAGCAGTAGTCCCCTCCTACAACATGTTAGTCCTGGGACTAATAGTAGTAGTGGTATCCTATATAAAGCAGTAGTCCTCCTACAACATGTTAGTCCTGGGACTAATAGTAGTAGTGGTATCCTATATAAAGCAGTAGTCCCCTCCTACAACATGTTAGTCCTGGGGCTAATAGTAGTAGTGGTATCCTATATAAAGCAGTAGTCCCCTCCTACAACATGTTAGTCCTGAGGCTTATAGAGGTACTTAGGCTAGCTAGTACAAGTGCTATTCCACTAAGTGCTAATCCATTGGTAGACCCAGCTTGACTGCTATTCAGTAAAGAGGAAATGTGCTGCTCACCCCCCAATAACACTAGACGAACACTAGATGCCAAACAAACACCTCTTCTCCTCACCCTGCAATTCACACCGAGATCTAACATTCAGGATGCTCTCCACTGAAACATGCATTCACAAGTGTTACACAGCGCTGTGCAGAACATAGAGAGAGAGAGAGAGAAAGAGGGGGTAGGGAGAGGAGAGGGGGAGAGGGGGGGTAGGGAGAGGAGAGGGGGGAAGGGAGAGGAGAGGGGGATAGAAGTAGGAGTCAGTTAGTTAGTTGATGAGACCACCAGAGCTCCATTCAAGCCAAAACCACCCAGAGATTCCTGGTGCCGGTTAGAGATACAGACCCGGTTACTTTATGCTCAAAACCACCCAGAGATTCCTGGTGCCGGTTAGAGATACAGACCCGGTTACTTTATGTTCAAAACAACCCAGAGATTCCTGGTGCCGGTTAGAGATACAGACCCGGTTACTTTATGCTCAAAACCACCCAGAGATTCCTGGTGCCGGTTAGAGATACAGACCCGGTTACTTTATGCTCAAAACCACCCAGAGATTCCTGGTGCCGGTTAGAGATACAGACCCGGTTACTTTATGTTCAAAACCACCCAGAGATTCCTGGTGCCGGTTAGAGATACAGACCCGGTTACTTTATGTTCAAAACCACCCAGAGATTCCTGGTGCCGGGTTAGAGCTACTGTGGCGGCGACAGTATTATTTCTTATTCCTGTTGCATTGTCCAGAAGGAACCTGCAAGTAAGCATTTCATTGGACGGTGTATACCATGTGCAACATACGACTAATAAAACTTTAAATAGCTTTTCAGCTCCACGGCAAAAACCCACAAAGACCCCTCCGGCACAACCAACAAGCTGAGACGAGTAGCGAGTTGAAACGACCGTTCTCTACGCGAGAAGACACTACAGTCATACACTCTCGCAGCCCACAACATGTCCACTTGGAATCCAAACGTTCCAGGCAGCATGCGGAAAAACCACAACACAGTCAAACTAGCCATGGGCCCCACTCGTTCTGGTTCCCCAGGCGTAGGGTAGCGGGGTACAGTGTGTGGGGGGGCTCTGTCGCCGTACATAACTGAGTCAGGTGGTCCAACCACGACCTCTTCCTAACCCCTTTTCCCGCTCCAATCTCTTTCCCATGTGTGTTGGGTCGTCTTTAGTCTGTCCTGTGTCGGTGGGTTCCTGTGTGTGTGTGTGTGTGTTGTAGTGTGTTCAGTCTCCGGTGTCCTACCTCAGTCTGTCCTGTGTCGTTGGGTTCCTGTGTGTGTGTGTGTGTGTTGTAGTGTGTTCAGTCTCCGGTGTCCTACCTCAGTCTGTCCTGTGTCGGTGGGTTCCTGTGTGGAGCAGGCAGCAGTCATCCTAACAGTCCTGATGGCCGTGCCGGGAGGCTAACTAACCACCAACCTCTCACCGAGATCCTGAGAGACACACTGAGCCCCTGTTGCCCAGGCAGACTCTGCCCTACCTCCCCCTGTCCCGTCCACAAACCTCCTCCCCTTCCCCCCCTATTCACAGGCAAATGGTAGGCTAAATACCAGATGGGCTTGTCCCAGCAACTGCAGGACAGGCAGAGAGGGGGGAGGAGGGGAGGAGGGGAGGACTCTGTCGCTGCCACTACAAAACCACTTCAGTGGAAGCAAGGAAAAAGGGAGGTGAGGCATGAAGGGAGGGAGAGAGGGAGGGAGAGAGAGAGGGAGAGAGAGAGGCATGGAGAGAGGGAGGGAGAGAGGGAGGCATGGAGGGAGGGAGAGAGAGACAGAGGCATGGAGAGAGGGAGGGAGAGAGGGAGGCATGGAGGGAGAGAGGGAGGCATGAAGGGAGAGAGGGAGGCATGGAGAGAGAGGAGGCATGGAGGAGAGAGAGAGAGAGAGAGAGAGAGAGAGAGAGAGAGAGAGAGAGAGAGAGAGAGAGAGAGAGAGAGAGAGAGAGAGAGGCATGGAGGGAGAGAGGGAGGCATGAAGGAGGGAGGGAGGGAGGGAGAGAGAGAGAGAGAGAGAGGCATGGAGAGAGGGAGGGAGAGAGGGAGGCATGGAGGGAGAGAGGGAGGCATGAAGGGAGGGAGAGAGGGAGGGAGGCATGGAGAGAGGGAGGGAGAGAGGGAGGCATGGAGGGAGGGAGGGAGGCATGGAGGGAGAGAGGGAGAGAGGGAGGGAGGGAGAGAGGGAGGCATGGAGGGAGGGAGGGAGAAAGGCAAGGAGGGAGGGAGGGAGAGAGGGAGGGAGGCATGAAGGGAGGGAGGGAGAGAGGGAGGCATGGAGGGAGGGAGGGAGAGAGGGAGGCATGGAGAGAGGGAGGGAGAGAGGGAGGGAGAGAGAGAGGCATGGAGGGAGGGAGGGAGAGAGGCAAGGAGGGAGGGAGGGAGGCATGAAGGGAGGGAGGGAGAGAGGCAAGGAGGGAGGAGGGAGGGAGGGAGGGAGGGAGGGAGGGAGGGAGGGAGAGAGGGAGGGAGGCATGAAGGGAGGGAGAGAGGGAGGTGAGGCATGGAGGGAGGTCAAACTTGGCACTGGACTGCTACCTGGACTGTGCGAACAGCGAACACCCCTTCCCACAACACACACTCTCACGTGTACACACACACACACACACACACACACACACACACACACACACACACACACACACACACACACACACACACACACACACACACACACACACACACACACACACATCCTGTCAGAGAGAGCAGGCTTAGTTTGATAGATGAGTAGGGCTGGTGCCTGTGGCCTCTGCTATTGTGTCTTATTGTACACCCTGGATATACACTATGAGGTTGACAAATGACTGTGGAGAGACGTGACCAATCAAAGGCCAGAGGCAGGCTAGCTCCTGGGGACATGGAATAGCTACATGTCTCTATGTCCAATGGACAACACGTCCCTCCATTTCTGGGCTGTGTGTTTGGAACAAAGAGGACCATGTATTGACGTTAGAAGGTGCTGAGAGGAGGGTTGATCGAATGACACTACAGAACTGATTTATAGGGGCTCTGTGGTTGATCCTATAGAATGACAATACAGAACTGATTTATAGGGGCTCTGTGGTTGATCCTATAGAATGACAATACAGAACTGATTTATAGGGGCTCTGTGGTTGATCCTATAGAATGACAATACAGAACTGATTTATAGGGGCTCTGTGGTTGATCCTATAGAAATGACAATACAGAACTGATTTATAGGGGCTCTGTGGTTGATCCTATAGAATGACAATACAGAACTGATTTATAGGGGCTCTGTGGTTGATCCTATAGAATGACAATACAGAACTGATTTATAGGGGCTCTGTGGTTGATCCTATAGAATGACAATACAGAACTGATTTATAGGGGCTCTGTGGTTGATCCTATAGAATGACAATACAGAACTGATTTATAGGGGCTCTGTGGTTGATCCTATAGAATGACAATACAGAACTGATTTATAGGGGCTCTGTGGTTGATCCTATAGAATGACAATACAGAACTGATTTATAGGGGCTCTGTGGTTGATCCTATAAAATGACAATACAGAACTGATTTATAGGGGCTCTGTGGTTGATCCTATAGAATGACAATACAGAACTGATTTATAGGGGCTCTGTGGTTGATCCTATAGAATGACAATACAGAACTGATTTATAGGGGCTCTGTGGTTGATCCTATAAAATGACAATACAGAACTGATTTATAGGGGCTCTGTGGTTGATCCTATAGAATGACAATACAGAACTGATTTATAGGGGCTCTGTGGTTGATCCTATAGAATGACAATACAGAACTGATTTATAGGGGCTCTGTGGTTGATCCTATAGAATGACAATACAGAACTGATTTATAGGGGCTCTGTGGTTGATCCTATAGAATGACAATACAGAACTGATTTATAGGGGCTCTGTGGTTGATCCTATAGAATGACAATACAGAACTGATTTATAGGGGCTCTGTGGTTGATCCTATAGAATGACAATACAGAACTGATTTATAGGGGCTCTGTGGTTGATCCTATAGAATGACAATACAGAACTGATTTATAGGGGCTCTGTGGTTGATCCTATAGACTTGGTCTCTGCAGGACTGTTGACAGAGAGGCTGCTAGGGGCTTTGACATGCTAATTTACTCTTTTGATTGGTTAAGAAGCAGGAAGTGTGTGTCGGTCGGTGGGGTCTTGGTGTAGGCTGAGGTTCTCTGAGACGCTGCAGGATATCAATATCCTCCCGATCAATAACCTGATCAATAATATGTGCAGATCACAGCCTGTTACACCATACCGCACCGTGACCAAACCACAGAGGAACATATCAATACTCCTTCTGTCAGGTCAAATACACAACAATGCATCCCCATCTGGCTAATGGGGCAGTAATACATCCCCATCTAGCTACTGGGGCAGTAATACATCCTCATCTAGCTACTGGGGCAGTAATACATCCTCATCTAGCTACTGGGGCAGTAATACATCCCCATCTGGCTAATGGGGCAGTAATACATCCCCATCTAGCTACTGGGGCAGTAATACATCCTCATCTAGCTACTGGGGCAGTAATACATCCCCATCTAGCTACTGGGGCAGTAATACATCCCCATCTGGCTAATGGGGCAGTAATACATCCCCATCTAGCTACTGGGGCAGTAATACATCCTCATCTAGCTACTGGGGCAGTAATACGTCCTCATCTAGCTACTAGGGCAGTAATACATCCCCATCTAGCTACTGGGGCAGTAATACGTCCTCATCTAGCTACTGGGGCAGTAACGCATCCCCATCTAGCTACTGGGGCAGTAATGCATCCCCATCTAGCTACTGGGGCAGTAATACATCCCCATCTAGCTACTGGGGCAGTAATACATCCCCATCTAGCTACTGGGGCAGTAATACATCCCCATCTAGCTACTGGGGCAGTAATACATCCCCATCTAGCTACTGGGGCAGTAATGCGTCCCCATCTAGCTACTGGGGCAGTAATACGTCCTCATCTAGCTACTAGGGCAGTAATACATCCCCATCTAGCTACTGGGGCAGTAATACGTCCTCATCTAGCTACTGGGGCAGTAATACATCCCCATCTAGCTACTGGGGCAGTAATACATCCCCATCTAGCTACTGGGGCAGTAATACATCCCCATCTAGCTACTGGGGCAATAATACATCCCCATCTAGCTACTGGGGCAGTAATACATCCTCATCTAGCTACTGGGGCAGTAATACATCCCCATCTAGCTACTGGGGCAGTAATACATCCCCATCTAGCTACTGGGGCAGTAACGCATCCCCATCTAGCTACTGGGGCAGTAACGCATCCCCATCTAGCTACTGGGGCAGTAATACATCCCCATCTAGCTACTAGGGCAGTAATATTGGACAAAACCTTTGGACCACTACACGATTGCTCTGATCCAATGTCCAAACTTTTACCCTACTTAGAATGAAGCTATGTACCTGTACCCTACTTAGAATGAAGCTATGTACCTGTACCCTACTTAGAATGAAGCTATGTACCTGTACCCTACTTAGAATGAAGCTATGTACCTGTACCCTACTTAGAATGTGTTAGGAAGGTAGATTAGGACAGTGTTAGGAAGGTAGATTAGGACTGTGTTAGGAAGGTAGATTAGGACAGTGTTAGGAAGGTAGATTAGGACTGTGTTAGGAAGGTAAATACCCTCTGCAGCGTTTGCATTTAAACGTGTCTATAGAAGAGGAAATAGTATGGTCTACATGCAGGCTGAAACCAGTTTCTTCACCAGAGATGACTTCTCAAGGTGGGACAGATGCTCTCTAGGAGTCTCTAGGGGAATGGCCCAAAGCAACAGCTGTGACTGCTCCTAACCAAACACTATCTAGTGAAACTAACGGAAGCCGGCTTTGAGGAGGACGCAGCAACGATAGAACTAGACCAAGGAGGCCTGTCTTGTCCTGGAAGCCGGGTTTGAGGAGGACGCAGAAACAACAGAACTAGACCAAGGAGGCCTGTCTTGTCCTGGAAGCCAGGTTTGAGGAGGATGCAGGGTGCCTTAGGGCTCTGGTCAATAGTAGTGCACTATATAGGGAATAGGGTGCCATAGGGCTCTGGTCAAAAGTAGTGTACTATATAGGGAATAGGGTGCCATAGGGCTCTGGTCAATAGTAGTGCACTGTATAGGGAATATAGTGCCATTTGGGACGCAGTCTCTGTTTATCAATGTAAAGCCTGGGACAATACATAGCCACACGGCCAGGCGGGCACAACCAGAGCCAAACTCCTCCAGACCTCTTAACAGAGAACCCTCGCCGTGCCGACACTGTCTTCCACCTCATTCACTCTGGATTACGGACGGCTACTGAAGCCCAAAGGAAATAGACGCTCTATTGACATGGAAAACTGTGTGGGTGATGGTCCATACTGCTTGATGTATAGGGAGGGCAGGGCATTCATACACACATAGCAGTCAGTTCAATACGCAAAGCCTGAAACAGTGTTTGAGGTAAAATATGTGCAAGACAACACCAATTTTGCCCAGTGCAAGGCTGGGGTATTGAGACCAGGCTGGGGTATTGAGACCAGGCTGGGGTATTGAGGCCAGGCTGGGGTACTGAGACCAAGCTGGGGTATTGAGACCAATCTGGGGTATTGAGACCAGGCTGGGGTATTGAGGCCAGATATGATATCTCTGCAGTGGACTCATGACTGATCGTTCTGATATCTCTGCAGAGGACTCATGACCGATCGTTCTGATATCTCTGTAGTGGACTCATGACTGATCGTTCTGATATCTCTGTAGTGGACTCATGACTGATCGTTCTGATATCTCTGCAGTGGACTCACGACCGACCGTTCTGATATCTCTGTAGTGGACTCATGACTGATCGTTCTGATATCTCTGTAGTGGACTCATGACTGATCGTTCTGATATCTCTGTAGTGGACTCATGACTGATCGTTCTGATATCTCTGTAGTGGACTCATGACTGATCGTTCTGATATCTCTGTAGTGGACTCATGACTGATCGTTCTTGCACAGCCTTTTGTATTCCTCTCAGACATGTGCGACTTCATCACACACACACACTGTACTCTGTCTTTGGGACCATCTGGTGCCTAAGGAGGTCACTGACCGGCATGCGACATGCTGGGGGGGCAGAGGGGAGGCAGACCACATACGATGTACCCGGCCCATACCCCGTCCATGTCCCTACACCCCTGTCCTCCCTTACGCCCTGTCTCCAACCCCCCGTACCCCATGTCTCCTATCCTGTGTCCCCGGGCCAAATCACAATCCCAGCACAAGTCAACGATGGGCGCAGCGCTGCACTTCCAACGGGAGATCGTCAGCGCGATGTGTAAAGCTGCCCTTTAGCCATAAATACCCCCCACCTCGTCCCTTCACCTCGCCTCAGTGCTAACTGTCACTTTCCCCCTGCTTCGTGATGGGGCTGGCTGGCTGGAGGTTTGGCTGTAGGGGTTTCCCCATGTCAATAAAGGGTTAGAGTACGTGTCAGAGCACAGGGCCGTGGTGTGGATGTGGATTGGCGTTGTGTGGCATCCCTACTCTGCGGGACAGATGAGCATAGTGGGGGGGGGGGTTTGGTGGACACAAACAATGTCTATATTTGGTCAATACGTTGTCTTTATCTTCCTGTACAGCTTTGAGAGAGACTTCCAGATCTTTTCTGTTTGTCCTTGAGGATAAAAAAAAGAAGCTGTCATATCCTAATTTCATTTCAGTTCAATAAATGTATATGGGTCATTGGATACAGCGCATTGGGAAATAATTGACTTTTTCCACATTTTGTCAGGGTAAAGCCTTATTCTGAAATGGATTAAATTCATGTATTTCCTCATCAATCTACACACTATACAGCACAATGACAAAGCAAAAACAGATTTTTAGAAATTATTGCAAATGTATTAAAAATAAATACTTCTGTAAATCAGGTATCTGTTTTATTTAGTTTTAATACATTTATTAACATCTCTACAGTGATACATGTTTAATTTAGACCAGACCAGACTGGGACTGTCTACAGTGATACATGTTTAATTTAGACCAGACCAGACTGGGACTGTCTACAGTGATACATGTTTAATTTAGACCAGACCAGACTGGGACTGTCTACAGTGATACATGTCTAATTTAGACCAGACCAGACTGGGACTGTCTACAGTGATACATGACTAATTTAGACCAGACCAGACTGGGACTGTCTACAGTGATACATGTCTAATTTAGACCAGACCAGACTGGGACTGTCTACAGTGATACATGACTAATTTAGACCAGACCAGACTGGGACTGTCTACAGTGATACATGTCTAATTTAGACCAGACCAGACTGGGACTGTCTACAGTGATACATGTCTAATTTAGACCAGACCAGACTGGGACTGTCTACAGTGATACATGACTAATTTAGACCAGACCAGACTGGGACTGTCTACAGTGATACATGACTAATTTAGACCAGACCAGACTGGGACTGTCTACAGTGATACATGACTAATTTAGACCAGACCAGACTGGGACTGTCTACAGTGATACATGTTTAATTTAGACCAGACCAGACTGGGACTGTCTACAGTGATACATGTTTAATTTAGACCAGACCAGACTGGGACTGTCTACAGTGATACATGACTAATTTAGACCAGACCAGACTGGGACTGTCTACAGTGATACATGACTAATTTAGACCAGACCAGACTGGGACTGTCTACAGTGATACATGACTAATTTAGACCAGACCAGACTGGGACTGTCTACAGTGAATATGTCAATATGGTTAACATTAGCACAGCTAGCAGCTCAATATGGTTAACATTAGCACAGCTAGCAGCTCAATATGGTTAACATTAACACAGCTAGCAGCTCAATATGGTTAACATTAACACAGCTAACAGCTCAATATGGTTAACATTAACACAGCTAGCAGCTCAATATGGTTAACATTAACACAGCTAACAGCTCAATATGGTTAACATTAACACAGCTAGCAGCTCAATATGGTTAACATTGGCACAGCTAGCAGCTCAATATGGTTAACATTAACACAGCTAACAGCTCAATATGGTTAACATTAACACAGCTAGTAACTAACAGCTCAATATGGTTAACATTAACACAGGTAACAGCTCAATATGGTTAAAATTAACACAGCTAGTAACTAACAGCTCAATATGGTTAACATTAACACAGCTAGCAGCTCAATATGGTTAACATTAACACAGCTAGCAGCTCAATATGGTTAACATTAACACAGCTAGTAACTAACAGCTCAATATGGTTAACAATAACACAGCTAGTAACTAACAGCTCAATATGGTTAACATTAACACAGCTAACAGCTCAATATGGTTAACATTAACACAGCTAACAGCTCAATATGGTTAACATTAACACAGCTAGCAGCTCAATATGGTTAACATTAACACAGCTAGTAACTAACAGCTCAATATGGTTAACATTAACACAGCTAGCAGCTCAATATGGTTAACATTAACACAGCTAGTAACTAACAGCTCAATATGGTTAACATTAACACAGCTAGCAGCTCAATATGGTTAACATTAACACAGCTACAAGCTCAATATGGTTAACATTAACACAGCTACAAGCTCAATATGGTTAACATTAACACAGCTAGCAGCTCAATATGGTTAACATTACACAGCTAGCAGCTCAATATGGTTAACATTAACACAGCTAGCAGCTCAATATGGTTAACATTAACACAGCTAGCAGCTCAATATGGTTAACATTAACACAGCTAGCAGCTCAATATGGTTAACATTAACACAGCTAGCAGCTCAATATGGTTAACATTAACACAGCTAACAGCTCAATATGGTTAACATTAACACAGCTAGCAGGTCAATATGATTAACATTAACACAGCTAACAGCTCAATATGGTTAACATTAACACAGCTAGCAGCTCAATATGGTTAACATTAACACAGCTAGCGGATCAATATGGTTAACATTAACACAGCTAGCAGCTCAATATGGTTAACATTAACACAGCTAGTAACTAACAGCTCAATATGGTTAACATTAACAAAGCTAACAGCTCAATATGGTTAACATTAACACAGCTAGCAGCTCAATATGGTTAACATTAACACAGCTAACGACTCAATATGGTTAACATTAACACAGCTAGCAGCTCAATATGGTTAACATTAACACAGCTAGTAACTAACAGCTCAATATGGTTAACATTAACACTGCTAGTAACTAACAGCTCAATATGGTTAACATTAACACAGCTAGTAACTAACAGTTCAATATGGTTAACATTAACACAGCTAGTAACTAACAGCTCAATATGGTTAACATTAACACAGCTAGCGGCTCAATATGGTTAACATTAACACAGCTAGTAACTAACAGCTCAATATGGTTAACATTAACACTGCTAGTAACTAAAAGCTCAATATGGTTAACATTAGCACAGCTAGTAACTAACAGTTCAATATGGTTAACATTAACACAGCTAGTAACTAACAGCTCAATATGGTTAACATTAACAAAGCTAACAGCTCAATATGGTTAACATTAACACAGCTAACAGCTCAATATGGTTAACATTAGCACAGCTAGTAACTAACAGTTCAATATGGTTAACATTAACACAGCTAGTAACTAACAGCTCAATATGGTTAACATTAACACAGCTAACAGCTCAATATGGTTAACATTAACACAGCTAACAGCTCAATATGGTTAACATTAACACAGCTAACAGCTCAATATGGTTAACATTAACACAGCTAACAGCTCAATATGGTTAACATTAACACAGCTAACAGCTCAATATGGTTAACATTAACACAGCTAACAGCTCAATATGGTTAACATTAACACAGCTAACAGCTCAATATGGTTAACATTAACACAGCTAACAGCTCAATATGGTTAACATTAACACAGCTAACAGCTCAATATGGTTAACATTAACACAGCTAACAGCTCAATATGGTTAACATTAACACAGCTAGTAACTAACAGCTCAATATGGTTAACATTAACACAGCTAGTAACTAACAGCTCAATATGGTTAACATTAACACAGCTAACAGCTCAATATGGTTAACATTAACACAGCTAACAGCTCAATATGGTTAACATTAACACAGCTAGTAGCTAACAGCTCAATATGGTTAACATTAACACAGCTAGTAACTAACAGCTCAATATGGTTAACATTAACACAGCTAGTAACTAACAGCTCAATATGGTTAACATTAACACAGCTAACAGCTCAATATGGTTAACATTAACACAGCTAACAGCTCAATATGGTTAACATGAACACAGCTAACAGCTCAATATGGTTAACATTAACACAGCTAACAGCTCAATATGGTTAACATTAACACAGCTAGTAACTAACAGCTCAATATGGTTAACATTAACACAGCTAACAGCTCAATATGGTTAACATTAACACAGCTAACAGCTCAATATGGTTAACATTAACACAGCTAACAGCTCAATATGGTTAACATTAACACAGCTAACAGCTCAATATGGTTAACATTAACACAGCTAACAGCTCAATATGGTTAACATTAACACAGCTAACAGCTCAATATGGTTAACATTAACACAGCTAACAGCTCAATATGGTTAACATTAACACAGCTAACAGCTCAATATGGTTAACATTAACACAGCTAACAGCTCAATATGGTTAACATTAACACAGCTAACAGCTCAATATGGTTAACATTAACAAAGCTAACAGCTCAATATGGTTAACATTAACACAGCTAACAGCTCAATATGGTTAACATTAACACAGCTAGTAGCTAACAGCTCAATATGGTTAACATTAACACAGCTAGTAACTAACAGCTCAATATGGTTAACATTAACACAGCTAGTAACTAACAGCTCAATATGGTTAACATTAACACAGCTAGAAGCTCAATATGGTTAACATTAACACAGCTAGCAGCTCAATATGGTTAACATTAACACAGCTAACATCTCAATATGGTTAACATTAACACAGCTAGTAACTAACAGCTCAATATGGTTAACATTAACACAGCTAACAGCTCAATATGGTTAACATTAACACAGCTAGTAACTAACAGCTCAATATGGTTAACATTAACACAGCTAACAGCTCAATATGGTTAACATTAACACAGCTAACAGCTCAATATGGTTAACATTAACAAAGCTAACAGCTCAATATGGTTAACATTAACACAGCTAGTAGCTAACAGCTCAATGTGGTTAACATTAACACAGCTAGTAACAAACAGCTCAATATTGTTAACATTAACACAGCTAGTAACTAACAGCTCAATATGGTAAACATTAACACAGCTAGTAACTAACAGCTCAATATGGTTAACATTAACACAGCTAGCAGCTCAATATGGTTAACATTAACACAGCTAGCAGCTCAATATGGTTAACATTAACACAGCTAGTAGCTAACAGCTCAATGTGGTTAACATTAACACAGCTAGTAACAAACAGCTCAATATGGTTAACATTAACACAGCTAGTAACTAACAGCTCAATATGGTTAACATTAACACAGCTACAAGCTCAATATGGTTAACATTAACACAGCTAGCAGCTCAATATGCCAACAGATGGTAGGAGATAGTGTATCTCCCCGAACACGCACACTGGGGTCACTCTGCCGTGGTTTGAGGGGAGGGGAGAGAGGGGAGAAAAGGGAGGGAGGGGCCACTCTGCCGTGGTTTGAGGGGAGGAAGAGAGGGGGGGAGAAAAGGGAGGGAGGGGCCACTCTGCCGTGGTTTGAGGGGAGGAAGAGAGGGGGGGAGAAAAGGGAGGGAGGGGCCACTCTGCCGTGGTTTGAGGGAAGGGGGAGAGAGGGGGAGAAAAGGGAGGGAGGGGTGCTATGATTATGCTAATTTCTAAATGTGATACTGATCATTCTGTAGGGAGGACAGCTGTTGTGGGCTGTAGCCATGGCTACTCACCCTGAGAGAGAGAGGGACTGTATGTCTGCAGAGAGAGAGAGATATCATCCCATATAGCACCCTATTCCCTATATAGTGCACTACTTTAGACCAGAGCCCTATGGGACCATATTCCCTATATAGTGCACTACTTTGGACCAGAGCCCTACGACACCCTATTCCCTATATAGTGCACTACTTTTGACCAGAGCCCTACAGCACCCTATTCCCTATATAGCGCACTACTTTAGACCATAGCCCTATGGCACCCTATTCCCTATATAGTGCACTACTTTTCACCAGAGCCCTATAGGGAACAGGGTGCCATTTGGGACACAGACATGGAGACTGGTGTAGTTGTAGTTAGCAGCTCTGACTGGAGGGGTTACTGGCTGACTGACTGGCCGGCTGACCGACTGGGTGACTGGCTGGCTGGCTGGCTGACCGGCTGGCTGGCTGGCTGACTGGCTGACCGACTGGGTGACTGGCTGGCTGACTGGCTGACCGACTGGCTGGCTGACTGGCTGATTGGCCAGCTGACCGACTGGGTGACTGGCTGGCTGGCTGGCTAGCTGACCGGACACTGATCGATATACATTGATAGAGGGCTGCTGTGTCTGACAGTATTGGCACTGGAGAGACAACAGACGACAACAAGCTTGGTTGAACTGATTCAGTATTATACTGTATGAGAAGGCTAACAAGCTGGGTTGAACCGATTCAGTATTATACTGTATGAGAAGGCTACTGTAAAGTAAACCACGCTTGGAGAGTTCGGGGGTTCAACCGGGTCAAACCTGGAACAGTTTACAGTCAGACATTTTCTTCAGCAGACTGTTGATGAGTTTAAATTGGAGACTGACAGACAGACGTCTATATTGGTTAATGTTTACGGAGTTTACTAGCTAACAGGATTTATTGATACTGATACTGAGCTCAGAGCAGCTCAGAGACTACAGTATGCCTTGTCTAAGATACTGTTCTGTCTAAGTCACTACAGCAGCTCAGAGACTACAGTATGCCTTGTCTAAGATACTGTTCTGTCTAAGTCACTACAGCAGCTCAGAGACTACAGTATGCCTTGTCTAAGATACTGTTCTGTCTAAGTCACTACAGCAGCTCAGCGACTACAGTATGCCTTGTCTAAGATACTGTTCTGTCTAAGTCACTACAGCAGCTCAGAGACTACAGTATGCCTTGTCTAAGATACTGTTCTGTCACTACAGCAGCTCAGAGACTACAGTATGCCTTGTCTAAGATCTGACTGAGACAAGGAAGTGACCTCACTCACACACACACACACACACACACACACACATGTGCGTGTCTCTGTGTGTATGGCTGTGGTGAGAGACGATTCATTGTCAAGGCAGTGAAGTCACAGGTCACCGAGAGAGCTCTGTGAGACACAGTGTGTCTACAGTCCCTCCTAACACTGCTCTAAGACACACACACACACACACACACACTCTAGAGGTGCGTGGTCAGCTGTTTGTTCACCCGCACCGATTCCTAACAACCCGTCCGCAACCAGGCCGACTATATGTGATAAAGTGAAGACCTGAGGCCCGCGCCCGAACCCAAACACGCTGATATAGAACAATGCACTGCAGGCTACAGTCAGAGACGGCAGAAAGATGTTTTCACAGGGCGCAGGCTTTTTCTGCGGGGGGGGGGGCTACTTTGGATATGTTTCTGCTTATAATTTCCGTCATTTTGGTCGGCTATTAGTTAGTCAACTTGTCTATAATTAGATACATGCAGTCTGTGTAAACCCTATTGCTCAACAGAATAATGCTATGAAGCGATAAGGCTATTAGTTAGTCAACTTGTCTATAATTAGATACATGCAGCTTCTCTACTGTCATTACTTGTTGCCCTAGAAGACTAAATAAACCATATTGCTCAACAGAATAATGTGATAGAATGTGATAGAATGGATCAGTCTAGTCGACATCGGTCAAGTTCTCTCTGTCATCTCCACTCCTTTAGCAGCAAAAATATTTTTAGGGACCAGGGAGAAAATGCAATAAAAATAAATGACGGAAAAAATATTATTTTCCGTATCAGAAAACTACACAACATGTTTCTGATAAGATTTCAGTTCAGCTTGGATCCTTATTTTATGTGTTTGAAATACTATCAGTTTTTATGATGCTGATAAAGACATCACCTTTACAGACGGTCCCTAACTACACATTCACATTCTCTCTAGATGCTGACAAAGATATCACCTTTACAGACGGTCCCTAACCACACATTCACATTCTCTCTAGATGCTGATCAAGATATCACCTTTACAGACGGTCCCTAACTACACATTCACATTCTCTCTAGATGCTGACAAAGATATCACCTTTACAGACGGTCCCTAACCACACATTCACATTCTCTCTAGATGCTGATCAAGACATCACCTTTACAGACGGTCCCTAACTACACATTCACATTCTCTCTAGATGCTGACAAAGATATCACCTTTACAGACGGTCCCTAACCACACATTCACATTCTCTCTAGATGCTGATCAAGATATCACCTTTACAGACGGTCCCTAACTACACATTCACATTCTCTCTAGATGCTGACAAAGATATCACCTTTATAGACGGTCCCTAACTACACATTCACATTCTCTCTAGATGCTGACAAAGACATCACCTTTACAGACGGTCCCTAACTACACATTCACATTCTCTCTAGATGCTGATAAAGATATCACCTTTACAGACGGTCCCTAACTACACATTCACATTCTCTCTAGATGCTGATAAAGACATCACCTTTACACACGGTCCCTAACTCCACATTCACATTCTCTCTAGATGCTGAAAGAAAGAAATCATATTTCTTCAATTCTGTTCCCAAATCAAAATGTACATTTGGTGTATCATTTTAGTGCAAGAAATGCTTCATTCTGCAGGAGATCCATTCAAACAAAGAAGGACTTCAGGGAACCAGATAAAACAAATCCTATCGAAATAGCATGTGCCACACCGAGTCTTGTGAATGATTCTGAGGCAGTAAAGAGAGCCTGAGACGGAGAGAGAAAGAGGGGGCGAGAGAGACAGAGAGAGAGAGAGGGTGAGAGAGAGTGAGAGATAGGGAGAGAGAGAGAGAGAGAGAGAGAGAGAGAGAGAGAGAGAGAGAGAGAGAGAGAGAGAGAGAGAGAGAGAGAGAGAGAGAGAGAGAGAGAGAGAGAGTGAGAGAGTGAGAGTGAGAGAATGAGAGAGAGAGAGAGAGAGAGAGAGAGAGAGAGAGAGAGAGAGAGAGAGAGAGGGTGAGAGAGTGAGAGTGAGAGAATGAGAGAGAGAAGGAGAGAGAGAGAGGGTGAGAGAGAAGGAGAGAGAGGGTGAGAGAGAGTTGAAAGACAGAGAGAGAGAGAGAGAAAGAGAGATAGTAGTTCCTCTTACCTTGTCGAAGAACTCGTAGAGACGTACGGTCTTGTCGATCTTGGTCTTGGTGTCTTCTACCCTCTGGGAGAAGTCGTGCAGGTGGACCCAGAAGGATCGAACTTTGACCTCGTACACCTGCAGCTCGGCAGACGACACGTCTTCCCAGCGTTCTAGACGCTTCAGCAGAGCCTCGCCTCCCTTACAGTGCTCCTATTGGACAGGAGGAACATAGAGTCAACTCTAACCCTGCTCCTATTGGACAGAACAGACAGTAACGTTTATAGCTCACACACACAACACCGGTAGGATTGTCAAGTGTTTGCCTGTCGACATTACTTAACACCTCTGAACAAAGTGTCAGCAGTCAATCTGTCCTGTGTTCACACAGCAAAGACCTTGGAAAACGTCAGCCACTCTGCCGTGTTAAAATACTCCAAACCACAAGGTGGCAGTAGTGTTGTTTGGTTAGCTTAGTTTGCTTTTGTTCATGGTCTAGATTCCAGTGTCAGCTAGCTAGCTGATTTAATTATAATGTCGATACTAGCTAGTATTGACATTATAATGTGGTTGCTAGCTAGCATGGAGGAAGTATTTAGTGTTGTGTGCATTGCGTCTGTGTACGATCCAATAGCCTACATGATGAAGTGATACTGGCTCATGACATGTAACCATGGATGTCAGTCAGCCAGTCAGTCAGTCAGTCGGCCAGTCAGACAGTCAGTCAGACAGACAGAGGTACCTACGTAAGCAGCAGTGTAGAAGGAGAGAGAGACAGTCAGTCAGTCAGACAGCTAGTCAGTCAGGGGTACCTGCGTAAGCAGCAGTGTAGAAAGAGAGAGAGACAGCCAGCCAGCCAGTCAGTCAGTCAGACAGCCAGTCAGTCAGTCAGTCAGTCAGTCAGAGGTACCTACGTAAGTAGCAGTGTAGAAGGAGAGAGAGACAGCCAGCCAGACAGTCAGTCAGTCAGACAGCCAGTCAGTCAGAGGTACCTACGTAAGCAGCAGTGTAGAAGGAGAGACAGTCAGTCATACAGCCAGTCAGTCAGGGGTACCTACGTGAGCAGCAGTGTAGAAGGAGAGTCAGTCAGTCATACAGCCAGTCAGTCAGAGGTACCTACGTGAGCAGCAGTGTAGAAGGAGAGACAGTCAGTCATACAGCCAGTCAGTCAGGGGTACCTACGTGAGCAGCAGTGTAGAAGGAGAGTCAGTCAGTCAGTCAGACAGCCAGTCAGTCAGAGGTACCTACGTAAGCAGCAGTGTAGAAGGAGAGACAGTCAGTCATACAGCCAGTCAGTCAGGGGTACCTACGTAAGCAGCAGTGTAGAAGGAGAGTCAGTCAGTCAGTCAGACAGCCAGTCAGTCAGTCAGTCAGTCAGAGGTACCTACGTGAGTAGCAGTGTAGAAGGAGAGAGAGACAGCCAGCCAGACAGTCAGTCAGTCAGACAGCCAGTCAGTCAGAGGTACCTACGTAAGCAGCAGTGTAGAAGGAGAGACAGTCAGTCATACAGCCAGTCAGTCAGGGGTACCTACGTGAGCAGCAGTGTAGAAGGAGAGTCAGTCAGTCAGACAGCCAGCCAGTCAGAGGTACCTACGTGAGCAGCAGTGTAGAAGGAGAGTCAGTCAGTCAGACAGCCAGCCAGTCAGGGGTACCTACGTGAGCAGCAGTGTAGAAGGAGAGTGAGCCAGCCAGCCAGCCAGTCAGCCAGTCAGCCAGTCAGGGGTACCTACGTAAGCAGCAGTGTAGAAGGAGAGTGAGCCAGCCAGTCAGCCAGTCAGACAGCCAGCCAGTCAGTCAGACAGTCAGTCAGGGGTACCTACGTGAGCAGCAGTGTAGAAGGAGAGAGAGACAGCCAGTCAGCCAGCCAGCCAGTCAGACAGTCAGTCAGGGGTACCTACGTAAGCAGCAGTGTAGAAGGAGAGTGAGACAGTCAGCCAGTCAGACAGCCAGCCAGCCAGGGGTACCTACGTAAGCAGCAGTGTAGAAGTCTCTGAAGAGGGTCTGCTTGCTGTGCAGCTGTTCCAGAGAATCCTCCAGTTCTCCTAGCGTTTTCAGACGAGTCTCCCCTACCTCCTCAATCCAGTCACTCACCTACACACACACACACACACACACACACACACACACACACACACACACACACACACACACACACACACACACACACACACACACACACACACAGAGAGAGAGAGAATGACAATAACTGTAAATCTATGACAGCCCCTTAATGTCCAGTTGGTAGCTGCTGTAATCAGCGGTTCCCAAACCTTCTTGTCCCGTGACTCCGTGTTGATATGTAAAGGAATGTGCGACCCCTGCGACCCCGGCCATGTAAACAAAGTGATGTAATCAACGGCCGATGTTTATGTTGATGGGAAAAACATATTCCACAGCGGTTTAGATGGTACAATGATTCTCTACACTGGGACTTGTTTGTAAACTGAAATTAGGTGAACTATTTTAGCAACCAGGAGATGACGGAGCGATTTCTGCGCATTGCACCTTTAAGTCATGTGTATGTACTGTTATTCTAGACTATTCTACTGTATCTTAGTCCGTTTCCACTCTGACATCCCTCGTCCATGTGTATATACTGTTATTCTATACTA
The DNA here is from genome assembly GCA_030435695.1 of Brachymystax lenok tsinlingensis. Lineage (NCBI taxonomy): Eukaryota > Metazoa > Chordata > Actinopteri > Salmoniformes > Salmonidae > Brachymystax > Brachymystax lenok. Next base: position 3,090,766 of record CM059819.1, on the reverse strand, counting down.
TTCTACTGTATCTTAGTCCGTTTCCGTTCTGACATCCCTCGTCCATGTGTATATACTGTTATTCTAGACTATTCTACTGTATCTTAGTCCGTTTCCGTTCTGACATCGCTCGTCCATGTGTATAAAGTCTTAATCCATTCCTTACTTAGATTTATGTGTTGTTTTGGGTACAATGTTGTGAAACTGTTAAGATATTGCTGCACTGTCGGAGCTAGAAGCACAAGCATTTCACTACACTCGCATTAACGTCTGCTAATCACGTGTATGTGACCAATAACATGTTATTTGATTTTAAACGGTCGACAAGATAGAGATGCGCGTGTGCAGGAAGAAAACAGAAATCGCTCTGTTCATTATAACCTCATCTAGCGGTTACCGGGGGTTACTGATGTTACCGGGGGTTACTGATGTTACCGGGGGTTACTGATGTTACCGGGGGTTACTGATGTTACCCCGGTTCTATCAACCAAACGCAATGTTTCGTTTTTTTCTCCTGAACCTATTTTCATATCAGGACCCCTAGTTTGGAGAACTCTGCTATAATGCATCATAGCTGAGTTATAATCTGTTATGTACAGTACCTCCTTGAATCCCTCTCCAGGCTCCTGAACTCCATGATAAACTCCAGTTCCTGCCCGATACAGAGTCCCAGCCCCTATCCATATCCCCCAGCCCCTATCATTAGCCCCTATCCCTATCCCCAGCCCCTATCATTAGCCCCTATCATTAGCCCCTATCATTAGCCCCTATCCCTATCCCCAGCCCCTATCCCCCAGCCCCTATCCCTATCCCCAGCCCCTATCATTAGCCCCTATCCCTATCCCCAGCCCTATCCCCAGCCCCTATCATTAGCCCCTATCCCCAGCCCCTATCATTAGCCCCTATCCCTATCCCCAGCCCCTATCATTAGCCCCTATCATTAGCCCCTATCATTAGCCCCTATCCCCAGCCCCTATCATTAGCCCCTATCCCTATCCCCAGCCCCTATCCCCAGCCCCTATCATTAGCCCCTATCCCTATCCCCAGCCCCTATCATTAGCCCTATCATTAGCCCTATCCCTATCCCCAGCCCCTATCATTAGCCCCTATCCCTATCCCCAGCCCTATCATTAGCCCTATCATTAGCCCTATCCCTATCCCCAGCCCCTATCATTAGCCCCTATCCCTATCCCCAGCCCCTATCATTAGCCCCTATCATTAGCCCCTATCCATATCCCCCAGCCCCTATCATTAGCCCCTATCCCTATCCCCAGCCCCTATCATTAGCCCCTATCCCTATCCCCAGCCCCTATCCCCAGCCCTATCCCCAGCCCCTATCATTAGCCCTTATCCCCAGCCCCTATCCCCAGCCCCTATCATTAGCCCTATCATTAGCCCCTATCATTAGCCCCTATCCCTATCCCCAGCCCCTATCATTAGCCCCTATCCCTATCCCCAGCCCTATCCCAGCCCTATCCCCAGCCCCTATCATTAGCCCCTATCCCTATCCCCAGCCCCTATCATTAGCCCCTATCCCTATCCCCAGCCCTATCCCCAGCCCCTATCATTAGCCCCCAGCCCTATCCCCAGCCCCTATCCCTATCCCCAGCCCCTATCCCTATCCCCAGCCCCTATCCCCAGCCCCTCTCACCTCCTTGAATCCCTGCTCCAGACTCTGGAACTCCATGATAAACTCCAGTTCCTGAGTGCGTTGGTTGGACAGCATCACCAGCCTGTGAACCAGCTCATCCACCTGATCATACAGACCACCCACGGCCTCTACGGCATCTCTGGAGGGACACAGACACACAGAGAGACAGAGAGAGAGAGAAAGTCCTTTAGGCTTCCAGCAGCACAGATAGAGGCAGGCTCCTTTAGAAGACAGTCCACCAGATAGAGGCAGGCTCCTTTAGAAGACAGTCCACCAGATAGAGACAGGCTCCTTTAGAAGACAGTCCACCAGATAGAGACAGGCTCCTTTAGTAGACAGTCCACCAGATAGAGACAGGCTCCTTTAGTAGACAGTCCACCAGATAGAGACAGGCTCCTTTAGAAGACAGTCCACCAGATAGAGACAGGCTCCTTTAGTAGACAGTCCACCAGATAGAGACAGGCTCCTTTAGTAGACAGTCCACCAGATAGAGACAGGCTCCTTTAGAAGACAGTCCACCAGATAGAGACAGGCTCCTTTAGTAGACAGTCCACCAGATAGAGACAGGCTCCTTTAGTAGACAGTCCACCAGATAGAGGCAGGCTCCTTTAGAAGACAGTCCACCAGATAGAGACAGGCTCCTTTAGAAGACAGTCCACCAGATAGAGACAGGCTCCTTTAGAAGACAGTCCTCAGTCCACTACTAACTTCTCTTTCTTTGCACAGTGAGAAACAGGACACGTTCAGCCAGGATAGACTCTCTCTGACTCAGAGGACTTTAACCACAATCAAGCTTCTGATTTGTTTCACTTGTAGAAGAAAGACGTGTGTATTGTTGACCGTCCTCTCTGAAGAAACGTAAGTCCCCTGTGTGCTGTCTTCAGTCGATGAGAGTCAGAGCCAGTCTGTGGTACTACTGTACACTGTGGAAATCACTGACACGGACTGACACAGCTTGGCTGACATCTCATTGGACCACAGCAGGTTGACATCTCATTGGACCACAGCAGGTTGACATCTCATTGGACCACAGCAGGTTGGCATCTCATTGGACCACAGCAGGTTGGCATCTCATTGGACCACAGCAGGTTGACATCTCATTGGATCACCAGTTGAATTGATTGACATGGGGTGGATTTGTTGATTGAGTTGAGGGATGAGAGATAAGAGTTTTGATTGGATGAGCTGGTTTGAGTGACAGAGCAGAGTGTGTGTGTGTGTGTGTGCCTATCTATCTGCTTCCTTGTCCGTTGTGTGTGTCTGTTGTAAAGGAAACATTAGCTCAGGGCTCCAGCAGCAGACACTGACTGGGTACATTGTGAGGGAAGCCTGGGCTGAAGCCTGGGTGGATGACTGCATCATGACTTCATAGCCCCTAGCTAGCTCTACTGTAGTCCAGTTATACACTACACTGCCTTGTCCCCACGTTATACTGTACAGAAATACTCTGTTTCCACAACAGTTATCCCAACTCAAACACAACAGTTATCCCAACTCACACACAACAGTTATCCCAACTCACACACAACAGTTATCCCAACTCAAACACAACAGTTATCCCAACTCACACACAACAGTTATCCCAACTCACACACAACAGTTATCCCAACTCAAACACAACAGTTATCCCAACTCAAACACAACAGTTATCCCAACTCACACACAACAGTTATCCCAACTCACACACAACAGTTATCCCAACTCAAACACAACAGTTATCCCAACTCAAACACAACAGTTATCCCAACTCAAACACAACAGTTATCCCAACTCAAACACAACAGTTATCCCAACTCAAACACAACAGTTATCCCAACTCAAACACAACAGTTATCCCAACTCAAACACAACAGTTATCCCAACTCACACAACAGTTATCCCAACTCAAACACAACAGTTATCCCAACTCAAACACAACAGTTATCCCAACTCAAACACAACAGTTATCCCAACTCAAACACAACAGTTATCCCAACTCAAACACAACAGTTATCCCAACTCAAACACAACAGTTATCCCAACTCAAACACAACAGTTATCCCAACTCACACACAACAGTTATCCCAACTCAAACACAACAGTTATCCCAACTCAAACACAACAGTTATCCCAACTCAAACACAACAGTTATCCCAACTCAAACACAACAGTTATCCCAACTCAAACACAACAGTTATCCCAACTCACACACAACAGTTATCCCAACTCAAACACAACAGTTATCCCAACTCAAACACAACAGTTATCCCAACTCAAACACAACAGTTATCCCAACTCAAACACAACAGTTATCCCAACTCAAACACAACAGTTATCCCAACTCAAACACAACAGTTATCCCAACTCAAACACAACAGTTATCCCAACTCAAACACAACAGTTACACCAACTCACACACAACAGTTATCCCAACTCACACACAACAGTTATCCCAACTCACACACAACAGTTATCCCAACTCAAACACAACAGTTATCCCAACTCACAATGTCTAATTGTTATGACCTGACCTTTGTCTGAAACATTTCAACATCTTTACACATAAAGAAAGATGCGCAGGGTGTTTCTATTGGAAAACGTCCTTTTCAACTGACACCAATCAGAACGGACCGTCACATACTCCGCAGGTAGCCTGGTGGTTACTGGATTGAATCCCCGAGCTGACAAGGTAATAATCTGTCGTTCTGCCCCCTGAGCAAGGCAGTTAACCCACTGTTCCCCGGGCGCTGAAGACGTGGATGTCGATTAAGGCAGCCCCCCGCACCTCTCTGATTCAGAGGGGTTTGGGTTAAATACGGAAGACACATTTCAGTTGAATGCATTCAGTTGGACAACTGACCAGGTATCGCCCATTCCTTTCTGAACACACTATGTCCTGCCCCCGGCTGACAGAGATAGGGACACACACACACAAACAAAACGACAAAATCAAAACCAACTTTATTCCGGCCACAGCAGTCGCCTCAGTCAGACTTCACCACTGAATTAATGTAGAGTGACTTGACTGTCATGTTGCCCCAGCAACAGTAGAACTAGATTGGTGCTGGTCGGCAACGGGGTTCTGTTGTCATACTAATGTCTGGCAGCATGCTGACTGGAACCAGGCTGTCAATCACTAGCTTTGTCCAGGATAAAAAAGGGGAAGGATGCCATTTGTGGGTTTGGTTTAGCTGTGGGATCTGATAGGCTGGGCCAGGGAGGGTGGGAGGGAGTTGTTCACAGCCTCAAATGGACACTGTGCAAATCACAAACAACGCAAGCGCAGAAGGCGTCCCGTCAGTCTGCTGATGGAGGATCAATGGTACATAATGAAGGCTGGATCTCTGTGTGTCTCCTCAGTAGGGGGCATCATTGGTTCAATAGTGGGTTATAATCCAGCTACGACCTGGTGGCCGTACAGACCAGAGAAAAGCTTCATATGGAAATCACTGAGAGTGGTAGCGATAACCTTGACTACAATGCCAGTAGTGAGATACTGTATTATAACACAGGTCTTTAGCTAGGACCCAAATTACACCCTATTCCCTACATAAAATAGGGCACAAGCCTACAGCTACAGTAGATATTATACACAGGCCTATAGCTACAGTAGATATTATACCACGGGCCTACAGCTAAAGTAGATATTATACACAGGCCTATAGCTACAGTAGATATTATACACAGGCCTACAGCTACAGTAGATATTATACCACAGGCCTATAGCTACAGTAGATATTATACCACGGGCCTATAGCTACAGTAGATATTATAACACGGGCCTATAGCTACAGTAGATATTATACACAGGCCTACAGCTACAGTAGATATTATACACAGGCCTATAGCTACAGTAGATATTATACACAGGCCTATAGCTAATGTAGATATTATACCACGGGCCTATAGCTACAGTAGATATTATAACACAGGCCTATAGCTACAGTAGATATTATACACAGGCCTACAGCTACAGTAGATATTATAACACAGGCCTATAGCTACAGTAGATATTATACACAGGCCTATAGCTAATGTAGATATTATACCACGGGCCTATAGCTACAGTAGATATTATAACACAGGCCTATAGCTACAGTAGATATTATACACAGGCCTATAGCTACAGTAGATATTATAACACAGGCCTACAGCTACAGTAGATATTATACACAGGCCTACAGCTACAGTAGATATTATACACAGGCCTACAGCTACAGTAGATATTATACCACAGGCCTACAGCTACAGTAGATATTATACACAGGCCTACAGCTACAGTAGATATTATACACAGGCCTACAGCTACAGTAGATATTATACACAGGCCTACAGCTACAGTAGATATTATACCACAGGCCTATAGCTACAGTAGATATTATACACAGGCCTATAGCTACAGTAGATATTATACACAGGCCTATAGCTACAGTAGATATTATACCACGGGCCTATAGCTACAGTAGATATTATACACAGGCCTACAGCTACAGTAGATATTATACCACAGGCCTATAGCTACAGTAGATATTATACACAGGCCTATAGCTACAGTAGATATTATACACAGGCCTATAGCTACAGTAGATATTATACCACAGGCCTATAGCTACAGTAGATATTATACACAGGCCTATAGCTACAGTAGATATTATACCACAGGCCTATAGCTACAGTAGATATTATAACACAGGCCTATAGCTACAGTAGATATTATACACAGGCCTATAGCTACAGTAGATATTATAACACAGGCCTATAGCTACAGTAGATATTATACACAGGCCTATAGCTACAGTAGATATTATACCACAGGCCTATAGCTACAGTAGATATTATACACAGGCCTATAGCTACAGTAGATATTATACCACAGGCCTATAGCTACAGTAGATATTATACACAGGCCTATAGCTACAGTAGATATTATACCACAGGCCTATAGCTACAGTAGATATTATACACAGGCCTATAGCTACAGTAGATATTATACCACAGGCCTATAGCTACAGTAGATATTATACCACAGGCCTATAGCTACAGTAGATATTATAACACAGGCCTATAGCTACAGTAGATATTATACCACAGGCCTATAGCTACAGTAGATATTATAACACAGGCCTATAGCTACAGTAGATATTATACACAGGCCTATAGCTACAGTAGATATTATACCACGGGCCTACAGCTACAGTAGATATTATACCACAGGCCTATAGCTACAGTAGATATTATAACACAGGCCTATAGCTACAGTAGATATTATACACAGGCCTATAGCTACAGTAGATATTATACCACAGGCCTATAGCTACAGTAGATATTATACACAGGCCTATAGCTACAGTAGATATTATAACACAGGCCTATAGCTACAGTAGATATTATACCACGGGCCTATAGCTACAGTAGATATTATACCACAGGCCTACAGCTACAGTAGATATTATACCACGGGCCTATAGCTACAGTAGATATTATACCACAGGCCTATAGCTACAGTAGATATTATACCACAGGCCTATAGCTACAGTAGATATTATACCACAGGCCTACAGCTACAGTAGATATTATACACAGGCCTATAGCTACAGTAGATATTATACCACAGGCCTATAGCTACAGTAGACATTATACCACGGGCCTATAGCTACAGTAGATATTATACACAGGCCTATAGCTACAGTAGATATTATAACACAGGCCTACAGCTACAGTAGATATTATAACACAGGCCTATAGCTACAGTAGATATTATACCACAGGCCTATAGCTACAGTAGATATTATACACAGGCCTATAGCTACAGTAGATATTATACCACGGGCCTATAGCTACAGTAGATATTATACCACAGGCCTATAGCTACAGTAGATATTATAACACAGGCCTATAGCTACAGTAGATATTATAACACAGGCCTATAGCTACAGTAGATATTATACACAGGCCTATAGCTACAGTAGATATTATACCACAGGCCTATAGCTACAGTAGATATTATACCACGGGCCTATAGCTACAGTAGATATTATAACACAGGCCTATAGCTACAGTAGATATTATACACAGGCCTATAGCTACAGTAGATATTATACCACAGGCCTATAGCTACAGTAGATATTATACACAGGCCTATAGCTACAGTAGATATTATACACAGGCCTATAGCTACAGTAGATATTATACACAGGCCTATAGCTACAGTAGATATTATACACAGGCCTATAGCTACAGTAGATATTATAACACAGGCCTATAGCTACAGTAGATATTATACACAGGCCTACAGCTACAGTAGATATTATACACAGGCCTATAGCTACAGTAGATATTATACACAGGCCTATAGCTACAGTAGATATTATACCACGGGCCTACAGCTACAGTAGATATTATACACAGGCCTACAGCTATAGTAAATATTATACCACGGGCCTACAGCTACAGTAGATATTATACACAGGCCTACAGCTATAGTAGATATTATACCACAGGCCTATAGCTACAGTAGATATTATACACAGGCCTATAGCTACAGTAGATATTATACACAGGCCTATAGCTACAGTAGATATTATACCACGGGCCTATAGCTACAGTAGATATTATACCACAGGGCCTACAGCTACAGTAGATATTATACCACAGGCCTATAGCTACAGTAGATATTATAACACAGGCCTATAGCTACAGTAGATATTATACACAGGCCTATAGCTACAGTAGATATTATACCACAGGCCTATAGCTACAGTAGATATTATACCACGGGCCTATAGCTGCAGTAGATATTATAACACAGGCCTATAGCTACAGTAGATATTATACACAGGCCTACAGCTACAGTACATATTATACCACAGGCCTACAGCTACAGTAGATATTATACCACAGGCCTATAGCTACAGTAGATATTATACCACAGGCCTATAGCTACAGTAGATATTATACCACAGGCCTATAGCTACAGTAGATATTATACCACGGGCCTATAGCTACAGTAGATATTATACCACGGGCCTACAGCTACAGTAGATATTATAACACAGGCCTATAGCTACAGTAGATATTATACCACGGGCCTATAGCTACAGTAGATATTATACACAGGCCTATAGCTACAGTAGATATTATACCACGGGCCTACAGCTACAGTAGATATTTTACCACAGGCCTACAGCTACAGTAGATATTATAACACAGGCCTATAGCTACAGTAGATATTATAACACAGGCCTATAGCTACAATAGATATTATACACAGGCCTATAGCTACAGTAGATATTATACCACGGGCCTATAGCTACAGTAGACATTATACACAGGCCTATAGCTACAGTAGATATTATACCACGGGCCTATAGCTACAGTAGATATTATACACAGGCCTATAGCTACAGTAGATATTATACCACGGGCCTACAGCTACAGTAGATATTATACACAGGCCTATAGCTACAGTAGATATTATAACACAGGCCTATAGCTACAGTAGATATTATACACAGGCCTATAGCTACAGTAGATATTATACCACGGGCCTATAGCTACAGTAGATATTATAACACAGGCCTATAGCTACAGTAGATATTATAACACAGGCCTATAGCTACAGTAGATATTATACCACGGGCCTATAGCTACAGTAGATATTATACACAGGCCTATAGCTACAGTAGATATTATACCACGGGCCTATAGCTACAGTAGATATTATAACACAGGCCTATAGCTACAGTAGATATTATAACACAGGCCTATAGCTACAGTAGATATTATAACACAGGCCTATAGCTACAGTAGATATTATAACACAGGCCTATAGCTACAGTAGATATTATACACAGGCCTATAGCTACAGTAGATATTATACACAGGCCTATAGCTACAGTAGATATTATACCACGGGCCTATAGCTACAGTAGATATTATACACAGGCCTACAGCTACAGTAGATATTATACCACAGGCCTATAGCTACAGTAGATATTATACACAGGCCTATAGCTACAGTAGATATTATACACAGGCTAACAGCTACAGTAGATATTATACCACAGGCCTATAGCTACAGTAGATATTATACCACGGGCCTACAGCTACAGTAGATATTATACCACGGGCCTATAGCTACAGTAGATATTATACACAGGCCTACAGCTACAGTAGATATTATACCACGGGCCTATAGCTACAGTAGATATTATACCACGGGCCTATAGCTACAGTAGATATTATAACACAGGCCTATAGCTACAGTAGATATTATAACACAGGCCTACAGCTACAGTAGATATTATACCACGGGCCTACAGCTACAGTAGATATTATACCACGGGCCTATAGCTACAGTAGATATTATACACAGGCCTATAGCTACAGTAGATATTATACCACGGGCCTATAGCTACAGTAGATATTATACCACGGGCCTATAGCTACAGTAGATATTATACCACAGGCCTATAGCTACAGTAGATATTATACACAGGCCTACAGCTACAGTAGATATTATACCACAGGCCTATAGCTACAGTAGATATTATACCACGGGCCTATAGCTACAGTAGATATTATACACAGGCCTACAGCTACAGTAGATATTATACACAGGCCTACAGCTACAGTAGATATTATACCACAGGCCTACAGCTACAGTAGATATTATACACAGGCCTATAGCTACACATGGCTATATACAGGGAGTACCAGGTAATAACATGGCTATATACAGGGAATACCAGGTAATAACATGGCTATATACATGGAGTACCAGGTAATAACATGGCTATATACAGGGAGTACCAGGTAATAACACGGCTATATACAGGGAGTACCAGGTAATAACATGGCTATATACATGGAGTACCAGGTAATAACATGGCTATATACAGGGAGTACCAGGTAATAACATGGCTATATACAGGGAGTACCTGGTAATAACATGGCTATTTACAGGGATTACCAGGTAATAACATGGCTATATACAGGGAGTACCAGGTAATAACATGGCTATATACAGGGAGTACCTGGTAATAACATGGCTATTTACAGGGAATACCAGGTAATAACATGGCTATAGACAGGGAGTACCAGGTAATAACATGGCTATATACAGGGAGTACCAGGTGATCACATGGCTATATACAGGGAGTACCAGGTGATAACATGGCTATATACAGGGAGTACTAGGTAATAACATGGCTATATACAGGGAGTACCAGGTGATAACATGGCTATATACAGGGAGTACCAGGTAATCACATGGCTATATACAGGGAGTACCAGGTAATCATATGGCTATATACAGGGAGTACCAGGTAATCACATGGCTATATACAGGGAGTACCAGGTAATCATATGGCTATATACAGGGAGTACCAGGTAATCACATGGCTATATACACAGGTTACCAGGTAATAACATGGTTATATACAGGGAGTACCCAGGTAATAACATGGCTATATACAGGGAGTACCAGGTAATAACATGGCTATATACACAGGTTACCAGGTAATAACATGCAATCTCCACAGACAAATATAGGCAGTAGAATGGCCTTACTGAAGAGCTCAGTGACTTTCTGTTTTCCATTTAAATTTTTACTCCTTTTTCATGATTGGTAGTTACAGTCTTGTCTCATCGCTGAAACTCCCCTACGGACTCTGGAGAGGTGAAGGTCGAGAGCCGTGCGTCCTCGGAAACACGACCCTGCCAAGCCGCGCTGCTTCTTGACACACTGCTCGCTTAACCCGGAAGCCAGCCGCACCAATGTGTCGGAGGAAACACCGTACAGCTGGCGACCGAGGTCAGCTTGCCGGCGCCCGGCCCTCCATGAGGAGTCGCCAGAGCGCGTTGGGACAAGGAAATCCAAACCCTCCCCCTAACACGGATGACGCTGGGCCAATTGTGCGCCGCCTCATGAGTCTCCCGGTCACGGCGGGCTGTGACACAGCCTGGGTTCAAACCCGGGTCTGTAGTGATGCCTCAAGCACTGCGATGCAGTGCCTTAGACCGCTGCACCACTCGGGAAGCCCCCCCCAAGCTCAGTGACTTTCAACGTGGCACCGTCATAGGATGCCACGTTTCCAACGAGTCAGTTTGTCAAATGGTCAACTGTAAGTGCTGTTATTGTGAAGTGGAAACGTCTAGGAGCAACAACGGCTCAGCCGTGAAGTGGTAGGCCACACAAGCCAAGTTCACAGAACAGGATCGCGTAAAAATCGTCTGTCCTCTGTTGCGACACTCCACTGCCGAGTTCCAAACTGCCTCTGGAAGCAACATCAGCACAACAACTGTTCATCAGGAGCTTCGTGAAATGGGTTTCCGTGGCCGAGCGGCCGCACACAAGCCTAAGATCACCGTGCCCAATGCCAAGCGTCGGCTGGAGTGGTGTAAAAGCTCACCGCCATGGGACTCTGGAGCAGTGGAAACGAAGAATCACGTTTCACTATCTGGCAGTTCGACGAACTAATCTGGGTTTGGCGGATGCCAGGAGAAAGCTACCTGCCCCAATGCATAGTGCCAACTGTAAAGTTTGGTGGAGGAGGAATAATGGTCTGGGGCTGTTTTTCAGGGTTCGGGCCCCTTAGTTCCAGTGAAGGGAAATCTTAACGCTACAGCATACAATGACATTCTAGACGATTCTGTGCTTCCAACTGTGTGGCAACAGTTTGGGGAAGGCCCTGTCCTGTTTCAGCATGACAATGACCCCGTGCACAAAGCGAGGTCCATACAGAAATTAGTTTGTCGAGATTGGTGTGGAAAAACTAGACTGGCCTGCACAGAGGCCAGACCTCAACCCCACCTTTGGGATGAATTGGAACACCGACTGCAAGCCAGGCCTAATCGCCCAACTTTAGTGACGGACCTCATTAATGCTCGTGGCTGAATGGAAGCAAGTTCCCTCAGCAATGCTCCAACATCTAGTGGAGCAGGGGTCCACATACTGCTGGTCATGAAGTGGATGTGCATATAGGTAGTGTATATGTCGGGGGAAAGTGATTGAAGGGACCCATTAGTCATACTACTGCCCAACGAGAGAGAGAGAGAGAGAGAGAGAGAGAGAGAGAGAGAGAGAGAGAGGGTTCAAAGACATTCCTGCGGCTGGAAGAGAGAGGGAGAGGAGGAGAGATAAGAGTTGAAATGGTCAGCCATGATGAAAGCCTATAGTCACCAATCATACTATTATACACAGGACAGGGCTGGGTCCCTACCACTGGTTGGATGGAAGGAAGCACAGTGTAGAGAAAGAGAGGGATAGGAAGGGGACAAGAGAGAGGGATAGGAAGGGGAGGAGAGAGGGGGAAAGAGAGGGATAGGAAGGGGAGGAGAGAGGGGGAAAGAGGGATAGGAAGGGGAGGAGAGAGAGGGGGAAAGAGAGGGTTAGGAAGGGGAGGAGAGAGGGGAAAGAGAGGGATATGAAGGGGAGGAGAGAGGGGAAAGAGAGGGATAGGAAGGGGAGGAGAGAGAAGGAAAGAGAGGGTTAGGAAGGGGAGGAGAGAGGGAAGAGAGAGGGATATGAAGGGGAGGAGAGAGAGGGAAAAGAGGGATAGGAAGGGGAGGAGAGAGGGGAAAGAGAGGGTTAGGAAGGGGAGGAGAGAGGGGGAAAGAGAGGGATATGAAGGGGAGGAGAGAGAGGGAAAGAGAGGGATATGAAGGGGAGGAGAGAGGGGGAAAGAGAGGGTTAGGAAGGAGGAGAGAGAGGGAAAGAGAGGGTTAGGAAGGGGAGGAGAGAGGGGAAAGAGAGGGATATGAAGGGAGGAGAGAGAGAGGGAAAGAGAGAGGGATATGAAGGGGAGGAGAGAGGGGAAAGAGAGGGTTAGGAAGGGGAGGAGAGAGAGGGGAAAGAGAGGGATATGAAGGGGAGGAGAGAGAGAGAGGGAAAGAGAGGGTTAGGAAGGGGAGGAGAGAGAGGGAAAGAGAGGGTTAGGAAGGGGAGGAGAGAGGGGGAAAGAGAGGGATATGAAGGGGAGGAGAGAGGGGGAAAGAGAGGGTTAGGAAGGGGAGGAGAGAGGGGGAAAGAGAGGGATATGAAGGGGAGGAGAGAGAGGGAAAGAGAGGGTTAGGAAGGGGAGGAGAGAGGGGGAAAGAGAGGGATATGAAGGGGAGGAGAGAGGGGGAAAGAGAGGGTTAGGAAGGGGAGGAGAGAGAGGGAAAGAGAGGGGATGAGGGAGGAGAGAGAGGGAAAGAGAGGGATATGAAGGGGGAGAGAGAGAGGGAAAGAGAGGGATATGAAGGGGAGGAGAGAGAGGGAAAGAGAGGGTTAGGAAGGGGAGGAGAGAGGGGGAAAGAGAGGGATATGAAGGGGAGGAGAGAGGGGGAAAGAGAGGGTTAGGAAGGGGAGGAGAGAGAGGGAAAGAGAGGGTTAGGAAGGGGAGGAGAGAGGGGGAAAGAGAGGGATATGAAGGGGAGGAGAGAGGGGAAAGAGAGGGATAGGAAGGGGAGGAGAGAGGGGAAAGAGAGGGATATGAAGGGGAGGAGAGAGGGGGAAAGAGAGGGATATGAAGGGGAGGAGAGAGGGGAAAGAGAGGGATATGAAGGGGAGGAGAGAGAGGGAAAGAGAGGGTTAGGAAGGGGAGGAGAGAGGGGGAAAGAGAGGGATATGAAGGGGAGGAGAGAGGGGAAAGAGAGGGTTAGGAAGGGGAGGAGAGAGGGGGAAAGAGAGGGATATGAAGGGGAGGAGAGAGGGGAAAGAGAGGGATATGAAGGGAGGAGAGGGGGAGAGAGGGATAGGAAGGGGAGGAGAGAGGGGGAAAGAGAGGGATATGAAGGGGAGGAGAGAGGGGGAAAGAGAGGGATATGAAGGGGAGGAGAGAGGGGGAAAGACCTCCTCTACCCCCTCCTCTACCTCCTCCTCCTCCTCTACCTCCTCCTCCTCCTCTACCCCCTCCTATACCTCCTCCTCCTCCTCCTCTACCCTCCTCTACCTCCTCTACCTCCTCCTCCTCTACCTCCTCCTCCTCTACCTCCTCCTCCTCGTCCTCTACCTACTCCTCCTCGTCCTCTACCTACTCCTCCTCCTCTACCTCCACCTCCTCCTCTCCCTCCACCTCCTCTACCTCCCCCTCCTCCCCCTCCAGGGTATCAGTGTGTAGAGCAGCAGATTACTAAACGCTGCCTGACAGAGAGAGAGGGGCCCTGGCCGGGTAACGTTAACAACACATGACTAGTAATAACACATGATTACAGTCAGTTCACGCACTGTACCCAAAGGCAAGGTATTTACTGCATGAGAACTGAACTACAGTACGTGAGGGGAAAGTCTGACTCCGTTTGGGACAGCAGCTCCAAGAACAATACGACCCCACTGACACATCCAGGTCTCATAACAACCCCCTAGGAGACTAGGGCTCGCTATTAGCTTGTATAAAACAGCATTACCACCCTGCATCACACTGCTGGCTGGCCTCTGAAGCTAAGCAGGGGCGGCAGGGTAGCCTAGTGGTCAGAGCGTTGGACTAGTAACCGAAAGGTTGCAAGTTCAATTCCCCGAGCTGACAAGGTACAAATCTGTCGTTCTGCCCTCCCTGAACAAGGCAGTTAACCCACTGTTCCCCGGTAGGCTGTCATTGTAAATAATAATTTGTTCTTAACGGACTTGCCTGGTTAAATAAAGGTTAGATAAAGGTGTAGAAAAATATATATATATATTTTAAAAAAGCAGGTTGGGACCTGGTCAGTCCCTGATTGGGAGACCAGATGCTGCTAATAAAATATCCCAATGTCCCAGGGCAGTGATTGGGGACATTGCCCTGAGTAGGGTGCCGTCTTTTGGATGGGACGTTAAACGGGTGTCCTGACTCTCTGAGGTCATTAAAGATCCCATGGCACTTATCGTAAGAGTAGGGATGTTAACCCCGGTGTCCTGGCTAAATTCCCAATGTGGCCCCTCATACCAGCTTCCAATTGGCTCGTTCAATCCGCCCTCCTCTCCCCTGTAAAGTATTCCCCAGATTGTTGCTGTAAATGAGAATGTTTTTCTCAGTCAACTGACCTGCTAAAATAAGGCTCAACGCTGGACCAGAACCCAAAACCCAAAACCAAAAACAAGCCCCTCAGTCTTTCTGTTGTCATGTCTCCACTCCTCCTTCACGTCCATCACACCGTTCTCTCTGATCTCATCATAAGCCCTGATTTCCTCCAAAACAAGAGCTTAACCTTGTCCTTTGACATAGGTCCTTTAAGACACACCCCAAAGACACAACACACAGACACAGGCATTTCTCTGACTCTGTAAACCTCACCACCACAGGATAAAGAATCATATCAAAAACATTTATCTGCAAGCCCCAGAAGTTAGGAACTAGAGGGAAACATTCTTCCCATATTTGAGTGAGTTGGAAATGCCCTCTATGTCCGGAGCAGGTAGGGAGAGTACATTCCTGAGCAATGGGAGGGGTGTGGCAGGCAGAGCCTGAGGTGACAGAGAGGGATCAGGAGAGGGTTAGTCGCAGGAAGGAAGTCGACTGAATCACATCATGACATAACACCAGGGGGGGAGCCCTGCTAGCTGGTAACAACAGACATAGGCTGGGTCCCAAATGACTTCCTATGGGCGTAAACATAACAGGAGACATTAAGACAGCAGGAGACATTAAGACAACAGGAGACATTAAGACACAAAGGAGAAATTATGACAAGAGGAGACATTAAGACACATAGGAGAAATTAAGACACAAAGACAACAGGAGACATTAAGACACAAAGGAGAAATTATGACAAGAGGAGACATTAAGACACATAGGAGAAATTAAGACACAAAGACAACAGGAGACATTAAGACACAAAGGAGAAATTAAGACAACAGGAGACATTAAGACACATACGAGACATTAAGACACATACGAGACATTAAGACACATAGGAGACATTAAGACAACAGGAGACATTAAGACAACAGGAGACATTAAGACACAAAGGAGAAATTAAGACAACAGGAGACATTAAGACACAAAGGAGAAATTATGACAAGAGGAGACATTAAGACACATACGAGACATTAAGACACATAGGAGACATTAAGACACATACGAGACATTAAGACACATAGGAGACATTAAGACAACAGGAGACATTAAGACAACAGGAGACATTAAGACACAAAGGAGAAATTAAGACAACAGGAGACATTAAGACACATAGGATAAATTAAGACAATAGGAGACATTAAGACACACAGGAGACATTAAGACAGCAGGAGACATTAAGACAGCAGGAGACATTAGGACAACAGGAGACATTAAGACACATAGGAGAAATTAAGACAACATGAGACATTAAGACAACAGGAGACATTAAGACACATAGGAGACATTAAGACAACAAAAGACATTAAGACAACAGGAGACATTAGGACAACAGGAGACATTAAGACACATAGGAGAAATTAAGACAATAGGAGACATTAAGACACAAAGGAGAAATTATGACAAGAGGAGACATTAAGACACATACGAGACATTAAGACACATAGGAGACATTAAGACACATACGAGACATTAAGACACATAGGAGACATTAAGACAACAGGAGACATTAAGACAACAGGAGACATTAAGACACAAAGGAGAAATTAAGACAACAGGAGACATTAAGACACATAGGATAAATTAAGACAATAGGAGACATTAAGACACACAGGAGACATTAAGACAGCAGGAGACATTAAGACAGCAGGAGACATTAGGACAACAGGAGACATTAAGACACATAGGAGAAATTAAGACAACATGAGACATTAAGACAACAGGAGACATTAAGACACATAGGAGACATTAAGACAACAAAAGACATTAAGACAACAGGAGACATTAGGACAACAGGAGACATTAAGACACATAGGAGAAATTAAGACAATAGGAGACATTAAGACACACAGGAGACATTAAGACAGCAGGAGACATTAAGACAGCAGGAGACATTAGGACAACAGGAGACATTAGGACAACAGGAGACATTAAGACACATAGGAGAAATTAAGACAACATGAGACATTAAGACAACAGGAGACATTAAAACACATAGGAGACATTAAGACACATACGAGACATTAAGACACATAGGAGACATTAAGACAACAGGAGACATTAAGACAACAGGAGACATTAAGACACAAAGGAGAAATTAAGACAACAGGAGACATTAAGACACATAGGATAAATTAAGACAATAGGAGACATTAAGACACACAGGAGACATTAAGACAGCAGGAGACATTAAGACAGCAGGAGACATTAGGACAACAGGAGACATTAAGACACATAGGAGAAATTAAGACAACATGAGACATTAAGACAACAGGAGACATTAAGACACATAGGAGACATTAAGACAACAAAAGACATTAAGACAACAGGAGACATTAGGACAACAGGAGACATTAAGACACATAGGAGAAATTAAGACAATAGGAGACATTAAGACACACAGGAGACATTAAGACAGCAGGAGACATTAAGACAGCAGGAGACATTAGGACAACAGGAGACATTAAGACACATAGGAGAAATTAAGACAACATGAGACATTAAGACAACAGGAGACATTAAAACACATAGGAGACATTAAGACAACAAAAGACATTAAGACAACAGGAGACATTAGGACAACAGGAGACATTAAGACACACAGGAGACATTAAGACAACAGGAGACATTAAGACAACAGGAGACATTAAGACACAAAGGAGAAATTAAAACAACAGGAGGCATTAAGACACATACGAGACATTAAGACACACAGGAGACATTAAGCCAACAGGAGACATTAAGACAACAGGAGACATTAAGACACATAAGAGAAATTAAGACAACAGGAGACATTAAGACAGCAGGAGACATTAAGACAGCAGGAGACATTAAGACACATAGGAGAAATTAAGACACATAGGATACATTAAGACAACAGGAGACATTAAGACACATACGAGACATTAAGACACATAGGAGACATTAAGACAACAGGAGACATTAAGACACACAGGAGAAATTAAGACAACAGGAGACATTAAGACAGCAGGAGACATTAAGACAGCAGGAGACATTAAGACAGCAGGAGACATTAAGACACATAGGAGAAATTAAGACACATAGGATACATTAAGACAACAGGAGACATTAAGACACAAAGGAGAAATTAAGACAACAGGAGACATTAAGACACATACGAGACATTAAGACACATAGGAGACATTAAGACACAAAGGAGACATTAAGACACACAGGAGACATTAAGCCAACAGGAGACATTAAGACACATAAGAGAAATTAAGACACATAGGAGACATTAAGACAACAGGAGACATTAAGACAACAGGATACATTAAGACAGCAGGAGACATTAAGACAACATAACAATATTCACTAGAGCTCTGATAAAGACCAGAGACACCTTAGATGAGAGACAGGAGGGAAGAGAGAGACAGACACACAGAGACAGAGACAGAGAGAGAGAGAGAGAGAGAGAGAGAGAGAGAGAGAGAGAGAGAGAGAGAGAGAGAGAGAGAGAGAGAGAGAGAGAGAGAGAGAGAGAGAGAGAGACACACACACAGAGAGAGGAGTCAACAGCAACCTTGGGGAAATCCTGCATTATCATTAACAGCAGACTCGTACATTTCCTCAGTGAAAACAATGTACTGAACAAATGTCAAATTGGCGACAGACCACGTATTCACCCTGCACACCCTAATTGATAAACAAACAAACCAAAACAAAGGCAAAGTCTTCTCATGCTTTGTTGATTTCGAAAAAGCCTTCGACTCCACTTGGCATGAGGGTCTGTTATACAAATTTATGGAAAGTGGAGTTGGGGGAAAAACATACGACATTATAAAATCCATGTAAACAAAGAACAAGTGTGCGGTTAAAATGGGCAAAAAACACACATTTCTTCCCACAGGGCCGTGGGGCGAGACAGGGATGCAGCTTAAGCCCCACCCTCTTCAACATATATACAGTTGAAGTCGGAAGTTTACATACACCTTAGCCAAATACATTTAAACTCCGTTTTTTTCACAATTCCTGACATTTAATCCTAGTAAAAATTTATTTTAAGAATGTGAAATGTCAGAATAATAGTAGAGAGAATGATTTACTTCAGCTTTCAATTCTTTCATCACATTCCCAGTGGGTCAGAAGTTTACATACACTCAATTAGTATTTGGTAGCATTGCCTTCAAATTGTTTAACTTGGGTTAAACGTTTCGGGTAGCCTTCCACAAGCTTCCCATAATAAGTTGGGTGAATTTTGGCCCATTCCTCCTGACAGAGCTGGTGTAACTGAGTCAGGTTTGTAGGCCTCCTTGCTCGCACATGCTTTTTCAGTTCTGCCCACACATTTTCTATGGGATCGAGGTCAGGGCTTTGTGATGGCCACTCCAATACCTTGACTTTGTTGTCCTTAAGCCAAAACTTTGGAAGTATGCTTGGGGTCATTGTCTGTTTGGAAGACCCATTTGCGACCAAGCTTTTACTTCCTGACTGATGTCTTGAGATGTTGCTTCAATATATCCACATAATTTTCCTTCCTCATGATGGCATCTATTTTGTGAGGTGCACCAGTCCCTCCTGCAGCAAAGCACCCCCACAACATGATGCTGCCACGGGATGGGATGGTGTTCTTTGGTTTGCAAGCCTCCCCCTTTTTCCTCCAAACATAACGATGGTCATTATGGCCAAACAGTTCTATTTTTGTTTCATCAGACCAGAGGACATTTCTCCAAAAAGTACGATCTTTGTCCCCATGTGCAGTTGCAAACCGTAGTCTGGCTTTTTTATGGCGGTTTTGGAGCAGTGGCGTCTTCCGGTCTTTCAGGTTTTGTTGATATAGGACTCGTTTCACTGTGGATATAGGTACTTTTGTACCTGTTTCCTCCAGCATCTTCACAAGGTCCTTTGCTGTTGTTCTGGGATTGATTTGTACATTTTCGCACCAAAGTACGTTCATCGCTAGGAGACAGAAAGCATCTCCTTCCTGAGCGGTATGACGGCTGCGTGGTCCCATGGTATCTATACTTGCGTACTATTGTTTGTACAGATGAACGTGGTACCTTCAGGCGTTTGGAAATTGCTCCCAAGGATGACCCAGACCTGGAGACCCGGAGGTCTACAATTTTTTTTCTGAGGTCTTGGCTGATTTCTTTTTGATGTCAAGCAAAGAGGCACTGAGTTTGAAGGTAGGCCTTGAAATACATTCACAGGTACACCTACAATTGACTCAAATGATGTCAATTAGCCTATCAGAAGCTTCTAAAGCCATGTCATATTCAGGAATTTTCCAAGCTGTTTAAAGGCACAGTCAACTTAGCGTATGTAAACTTCTGACCCACTGGAATTGTGGTACAGTGATTTATAAGTGAAATAATCTGTCTGTAAACAATTGTTGGAAAAATTACTTGTGTCATGCACAAAGTATATGTCCTAACTGACTTGCCAAAACTATAGTTTGTTAACAAGAAATTTGTGGAGTGGTTGAAAAACGACCTAAGCGTATGTAAACTTCAGACTTCAACTGTATCAACGAATTGGGAAGGGCACTAGAACAGTCTGCAGCACCCGGCACACACTACTAGAATCTGAAGTCAAATGTCTACTGATGATCTGGTGCTTCTGTCCCCAACCAAGGAGGGCCTACAGCAGCACCTAGATCTTCTGCACAGATTCTGTCAGACCTGGGCCCTGACAGTAAGATACAGACCTGGGCCCTGACAGTAAGATACAGACCTGGGCCCTGACAGTAAGATACAGACCTGGGCCCTGGCAGTAAGATACAGACCTGGGCCCTGACAGTAAGATACAGACCTGGGCCCTGGCAGTAAGATACAGACCTGGGCCCTGACAGTAAGATACAGACCTGGGCCCTGACAGTAAGATACAGACCTGGGCCCTGGCAGTAAGATACAGACCTGGGCCCTGACAGTAAGATACAGACCTGAGCCCTGGCAGTAAGATACAGACCTGGGCCCTGACAGTAAGATACAGACCTGGGCCCTGACAGTAAGATACAGACCTGGGCCCTGACAGTAAGATACAGACCTGGGCCCTGGCAGTAAGATACAGACCTGGGCCCTGACAGTAAGATACAGACCTGGGCCCTGACAGTAAGATACAGACCTGGGCCCTGACAGTAAGATACAGACCTGGGCCTGACAGTAAGATACAGACCTGGGCCCTGACAGTAAGATACAGACCTGGGCCCTGACAGTAAGATACAGACCTGGGCCCTGACAGTAATATACAGACCTGGGCCCTGACAGTAAGATACAGACCTGGGCCCTGACAGTGAATCTCAGTAAGACCAAAATAACGGTGTTCCAAAAACAATCCAGTCGCCAGAACCACAAATACAAATTCCATCTAGACACCGTTGCCCTAGAGCACATAAAAAACTATACATACCTCGGCCTAAACATCAGCGCCACAGGTAACTTCCACAAGACTGTGAACGATTTGAGAAACAAGGCAAGAAGGGCCTTCCATTAAAAGGAACATAACATTTGACATACCAATTAGGATCTGGCTAAAAATTCTTGAATCTGTTACAGAACCCACATTCTAACCACAAAAGACTTCAAGAGAGAGTGAGGGATGGATGAACGGACGATTCCAACAGAAATCAAGACGACACACTGGGCGTAAATATATATTGATTGCAATTATTCCAGAATGAGTGTGAGCGTTCATGTGCAAAGGATGAGCATTTCAATTAATATAATGATCAACTGTGTAGTGACTTGTAATTCCCGGGCCTTCTCAGTCTACTCCCCTATTCTCTTTGGTCCACCAAGCCGTCATACCGGCTAAGCCCACTAGGGGAACATCCTCTATCATTTCATTGTAACCATATCTACTTTGTTTTGTTCACTGTTTGTTTTCGTGCATTTCTGTGATTATTTAGTTAGTTAATAAATGAGTGATTTAAGACAAATGGTGTATGGATGATTCATAGTAAAGACTGGGTTCGTGCAGATAACCAACGATTTACGACGTTCGGAATGAGACTAAAGAATAATTAATTAATGAGAAGACAAATTTTTCAGATATCAATATATCTGAAAAGTTATATTAGGAAAATTTTGTAATCTGAATATTTTCCTTGGTGGCCCGACTTCCTAGTTAATTACATTTAGGTGATTAGTTTAATCACGTAATAATAATTACAGAGAATTGATTTGATAAAATAACAGTCTTCACTTTAACGATGCCAAAGACACGACACCAGTGAAAGAACAAACAACCATTGTAAATACAACCCATATTTATGTTGATTTATTTTCCCTTTTGTACTTTAACCATTTGCACATCGTTACAACACTGCATATAGACATAATATGACATTTGAAATGTCTCTATTCTTTTGGAACCTCTGTGAGTGTAATGTTTACTGTTCATTTTGATTGTTTATTTCACTTTTTGATTATTATCTATTTCACTTGCTTTGCCGATGTTAACATGTGTTTCCCATTCCAAAAAAGTCCTTAAATTGAATTGAATTTAGAGAGGACTTTGAGAAGGGGAAGCCAAAGTACAGAGGAGGTCTAGCTTGGAAGCCAAAACCAAGAGAGAGGTTGGAGCTAGTTAGCTAGTCTCTCTGAATGTGAGTCTAGTGGTGGTGTAGATAAGACTGGTTCCTCTTGGCTCAGACACTCAGTTCTCCTCAAACACACTCTGGAAATGAGTCCCAATAACACCCTATTCCTTATATAGTGTACTACTCTTCTCTCACCAGGGCCCACAAGGTCCCCGACTCTCCTCTCAACAGGGCCCATAGGATCCCCTCTCAACAGGGCCCATAGGGTCCCCTCTCAACAGGGCCCATAGGATCCCCACTCAACAGGGCCCATAGGGTCCCCTCTCTCCTCTCAACAGGGCCCATAGGATCCCCTCTCAACAGGGCCCATAGGATCCCCTCTCAACAGGACCCATAGGATCCCCTCTCTCCTCTCAACAGGGCCCATAGGGTCCCCTCTCTCCTCTCAACAGGGCCCATAGGATCCCCTCTCAACAGGGCCCATAGGGTCCCCTCTCAACAGGGCCCATAGGATCCCCTCTCAACAGGGCCCATAGGGTCCCCTCTCTCCTCTCAACAGGGCCCATAGGGTCCCCTCTCTCCTCTCAACAGGGCCCATAGGGTCCCCTCTCTCCTCTCAACAGGGCCCATAGGATCCCCTCTCAACAGGGCCCATAGGGTCCCCTCTCTCCTCTCAACAGGGCCCATAGGGTCCCCTCTCCCCTCTCAACAGGGCCCATAGGATCCCCTCTCAACAGGGCCCATAGGGTCCCCTCTCTCCTCTCAACAGGGCCCATAGGGTCCCCTCTCTCCTCTCAACAGGGCCCATAGGATCCCCTCTCAACAGGGCCCATAGGATCCCCTCTCTCCTCTCTCTGTAGAACAGTAATTTTAGCCGGTACGTCTCAGCTGCTTTTAAGACGGGGAAACATTCCTCAGCAGTTCTCTGTCCCAGTGAACAACCCGTGGATCCAGACGGATACGTACACAACCATTTATTTAGACAAACAAACGAGAAGAGGAGGAGGAAATGGAGGAGAGGGAGGTTGGACAAAGGGGAATGAGGGAGAATATAGAGGAGAGAGGAAAGGAGAGGAGAGAGAGAGGAGAGGAGAGAGGAGAGGAGAGAGGAGAGGAGAGGAGAGGAGAGGAGAGGAGAGGAGAGGAGAGAGAGAGGAGAGGAGAGGAGAGGAGAGGAGAGGAGAGAGAGAGAGGAGAGGAGAGAGAGGAAAGGAGAGGAGAGGAGAGGAGAGGAGAGAGAGGAGAGGAGAGAGGAGAGAGAGGAGAGAGGAAAGGAGAGGGGAAAGGAGAGGAGAGAGAGGAGAGGAGAGGAGAGAGGAAAGGAGAGGAGAGAGAGGAGAGGAGAGGAGAGGAGAGGAGAGGAGAGGAGAGGAGAGGAGAGGAGAGGAGAGGAGAGAGGAAAGGAGAGGAGAGAGCGTTGGTTGGAGAATGGTGCTGGGCTGTATACATGTGTCATGTTGCCGTGGATACAAGTGCATCTTTAAAGGTGCAATGTGCAGAAATAGCTCCGTCATTTCCTGGTTGCTCAAATTCTAATACTTCCTCTAATTTCAGTTTATGTGACAAAACAAACAAGTCCCAGTGTAGAGAATCACTGTAGCATCTAAACCGCTGTGGAATATATTTTCCATCCCCTAAAATATTGTATTTTCAGCTGTTTGAAGCTGGTGTACAAAAAAACAAAAGTAAAAAACGCAAAAATAAAACTTAAGAACCGAAATAGAGCACATAGAACAGATCTACCGCTTTTTAGACTTTCCAGGAGGACGACAGATCTATAACTCATATTTCTATGTGAATCTGTTCGGATCATTTACCTGTAGTCGTCGGTGAGGCTGACACTGCTTTCCTCTTTGCGGAGGCGGGACAGGTTGGCTCCGCCCTCCAGCTGTAATCTAGCCAATTGGCTGTCCTCCAGGACGCTACGCATCACACCCCTGTACCTGGCAAGTAACACCTGGGCCTCCTGAGGGGGTGGGGGTGGGGGGTGGGGAGTTAGCGTTTTATACACATGTTACAAGTCAATTAATAGGCCTTCTGAACTCTTCCATATTCAACAAACACCCTTCCTAAACATGACATCTCCTGTCCTGTAAGTCAACTCTACCAGACCACTCCATTTCCTGTTGATATGGGAGAAACACACACAAACTGTTCAGCAATAACACGACGACTACAGTCACATAGGAGGATGTCTTCTACAGCCTCAACACACATCATATCCTTCCTAGACGTGTCTTCTACAGCCTCAACACAACACACGTCATATCCTTCCTAGACGTGTCTTCTACAGCCTCAATACAACACACGTCATATCCTTCCTAGACGTGTCTTCTACAGCCTCAACACACATCATATCCTTCCTAGACGTGTCTTCTACAGCCTCAACACACATCATATCCTTCCTAGACGTGTCTTCTACAGCCTCAACACACGTCATATCCATCCTAGACGTGTCTTCTACAGCCTCAACACACATCATATCCTTCCTAGAGACTAATGTGTATTAACACGGTAGACTACAGACTAATGTGTATTAACATGGTAGACTACAGACTAATGTATATTAACACATTAGACTACAGACTAATGTATATTAACACGGTAGACTACAGACTAATGTGTATTAACACGGTAGACTACAGACTAATGTGTATTAACACGGTAGACTACAGACTAATGTATATTAACACGGTAGACTACAGACTAATGTATATTAACACGGTAGACTACAGACTAATGTGTATTAACACGGTAGACTACAGACTAATGTGTATTAACACGGTAGACTACAGACTAATGTGTATTAACACAGTAGACTACAGACTAATGTGTATTAACACGGTAGACTACAGACTAATGTGTATTAACACGGTAGACTACAGACTAATGTGTATTAACACGGTAGACTACAGACTAATGTATATTAACACGGTAGACTACAGACTAATGTGTATTAACACAGTAGACTACAGACTAATGTGTATTAACACGGTAGACTACAGACTAATGTATATTAACACGGTAGACTACAGACTAATGTGTATTAACACGGTAGACTACAGACTAATGTATATTAACACGGTAGA
Organism: Brachymystax lenok tsinlingensis; assembly: GCA_030435695.1. Classification (NCBI taxonomy): domain Eukaryota; kingdom Metazoa; phylum Chordata; class Actinopteri; order Salmoniformes; family Salmonidae; genus Brachymystax; species Brachymystax lenok. The sequence continues at coordinate 3,064,534 of CM059819.1, read as the reverse complement.
CTACAGACTAATGTGTATTAACACGGTAGACTACAGACTAATGTATATTAACACGGTAGACTACAGACTAATGTGTATTAACACGGTAGACTACAGACTAATGTGTATTAACACGGTAGACTACAGACTAATGTGTATTAACACGGTAGACTACAGACTAATGTGTATTAACACGGTAGACTACAGACTAATGTATATTAACACAGTAGACTACAGACTAATGTATATTAACACGGTAGACTACAGACTAATGTGTATTAACACGGTAGACTACAGACTAATGTGTATTAACACGGTAGACTACAGACTAATGTGTATTAACACGGTAGACTACAGACTAATGTGTATTAACACGGTAGACTACAGACTAATGTGTATTAACACATTAGACTACAGACTAATGTGTATTAACACGTAGACTACAGACTAATGTGTATTAACACGGTAGACTACAGACTAATGTATATTAACACGGTAGACTACAGACTAATGTATATTAACACGGTAGACTACAGACTAATGTATATTAACACGGTAGACTACAGACTAATGTGTATTAACACGGTAGACTACAGACTAATGTATATTAACACAGTAGACTACAGACTAATGTATATTAACTACAGACTAATGACTACAGACTAATGTGTATTCAGACACATGTTTAACACAGTAGACTACAGACTAATGTATATTAACACGGTAGACTACAGACTAATGTATATTAACACGGTAGACTACAGACTAATGTATATTAACACGGTAGACTACAGACTAATGTATATTAACACGGTAGACTACAGACTAATGTGTATTAACACGGTAGACTACAGACTAATGTATATTAACACGGTAGACTACAGACTAATGTGTATTAACACGGTAGACTACAGACTAATGTACATTAACACGGTAGTTACCTCAGCAGTAGTTGGCAGGACAGTAGACTACAGACTAATGTATATTAACACGGTAGACTACAGACTAATGTATATTAACACGGTAGACTACAGACTAATGTATATTAACACGGTAGACTACAGACTAATGTATATTAACACGGTAGACTACAGACTAATGTATATTAACACGGTAGACTACAGACTAATGTGTATTAACACGGTAGACTACAGACTAATGTGTATTAACACGGTAGACTACAGACTAATGTACATTAACACGGTAGTTACCTCAGCAGTAGTTGGCAGGACAGTAGACTACAGACTAATGTATATTAACACGGTAGTTACCTCAGCAGTAGCTGGCAGGACAGTAGACTACAGACTAATGTATATTAACACGGTAGTTACCTCAGCAGTAGTTGGCAGGACAGTAGACTACAGACTAATGTATATTAACACGGTAGACTACAGACTAATGTAGCTGGCAGGACAGTAGACTACAGACTAATGTACATTAACACGGTAGTTACTACAGACTAATGTAGCTGGCAGGACAGTAGACTCCAGACTAATGTACATTAACACGGTAGTTACCTACAGACTAATGTAGCTGGCAGGACAGTAGACTACAGACTAATGTATATTAACACGGTAGGTACTACAGACTAGTAGCTGGCAGGACAGTAGACTACAGACTAATGTACATTAACACGGTAGTTACCTCAGCAGTAGCTGGCAGGACAGTAGACTACAGACTAATGTACATTAACACGGTAGTTACCTCAGCAGTAGCTGGCAGGACAGTAGACTCCAGACTAATGTACATTAACACGGTAGTTACCTCAGCAGTAGCTGGCAGGACAGTAGACTCCAGACCAGTGATGGTACTCTGGAGAAGGTTGACAGCATCCTCACAGTGACTGGTTAGCTGTTCCACTCTCTGAAACACAACACACCACTGTCAGAACAGAGACACACAGACAGACAGTCAGATAACAAAGACGTAGAGACAGACAGTCAGATAACAAAGACGTAGAGACAGACAGTCAGATAACAAAGACGTAGAGACAGACAGTCAGATAACAAAGACGTAGAGACAGACAGTCAGATAACAAAGACGTAGAGACAGACAGTCAGATAACAAAGACTTAGAGACAGACAGTCAGATAACAACGACGTAGAGACAGACAGTCAGATAACAAAGACGTAGAGACAGACAGTCAGATAACAACGACGTAGAGACAGACAGTCAGATAACAACGACGTAGAGACAGACAGTCAGATAACAACGACGTAGAGACAGGCAGTCAGATAACAACGACGTAGAGACAGGCAGTCAGATAACAACGACGTAGAGACAGGCAGTCAGATAACAACGACGTAGAGACAGACAGTCAGATAACAACGAAGTAGAGACAGACAGTCAGATAACAAAGACGTAGAGACAGACAGTCAGATAACAAAGACATAGAGACAGACAGTCAGATAACAACGACATAGAGACAGAGAGTCAGATAACAAAGCATAGACAACTTTAGTCATCTCAGGTAATACACTCACAGCAGCAATGTGGTTGCCATGGCGCCGTAAAGCAGCCTAAACAGAGAGTTCTGGAATGATGGACATATTTTATTTAAAACGTTTTTGTTTTGTTTGTTGTTTTTGTTTTTGATGAAGTCATTGAGCTGATTGGATATATCTGGATGTTGTTGATGAAGTCATTGAGCTGATTGGATATATCTGGATGTTGTTGATGAAGTCATTGAGCTGATTGGATATCTCTGGAAGATATTGATGAAGTCATTGAGCTGATTGGATATCTCTGGAAGATATTGATGAAGTCATTGAGCTGATTGGATATATCTGGATGTTGTTGATGAAGTCATTGAGCTGATTGGATATATCTGGATGTTGTTGATGAAGTCATTGAGCTGATTGGATATATCTGGATGTTGTTGATGAAGTCATTGAGCTGATTGGATATCTCTGGAAGATATTGATGAAGTCATTGAGCTGATTGGATATATCTGGATGTTGTTGATGAAGTCATTGAGCTGATTGGATATATCTGGATGTTGTTGATGAAGTCATTGAGCTGATTGGATATATCTGGATGTGGTTGATGAAGTCATTGAGCTGATTGGATATATCTGGATGTTGTTGATGAAGTCATTGAGCTGATTGGATATATCTGGATGTTGTTGATGAAGTCATTGAGCTGATTGGATATATCTGGATGTTGTTGATGAAGTCATTGAGCTGATTGGATATATCTGGATGTTGTTGATGAAGTCATTGAGCTGATTGGATATCTCTGGATGTTGTTGATGAAGTCATTGAGCTGATGGGATATATCTGGATGTTGTTGATGAATTCATTGAGCTGATTGGATATATCTGGATTGTTGTTGATGAAGTCATTGAGCTGATTGGATATCTCTGGATGTTGTTGATGAAGTCATTGAGCTGATGGGATATATCTGGATGTTGTTGATGAATTCATTGAGCTGATTGGATATATCTGGATTGTTGTTGATGAAGTCATTGAGCTGATTGGATATCTCTGGATGTTGTTGATGAAGTCATTGAGCTGATTGGATATATCTGGATGTTGTTGATGAAGTCATTGAGCTGATTGGATATATCTGGATGCTGTTGATGAAGTCATTGAGCTGATTGGATATATCTGGATGTTGTTGATGAAGTCATTGAGCTGATTGGATATATCTGGATGTGGTTGATGAAGTCATTGAGCTGATTGGATATATCTGGATGTTGTTGATGAAGTCATTGAGCTGGGTGATACATGTTAGATGTGGAGGACTATGAAGTCCAGGCTACAGAGAGGATGAGCTGAGAAAGATATCAGGGTCAGCAAGCCAACTCCACTACCATCACCTGGCTTCACCATCACCTGGCTTCACCATCACCTGGCTTCACCATCACCTGGCTTCACCATCACCTGGCTTCACCATCACCGGGCTTCACCATCCCCTGGCTTCACCATCCCCTGGCTTCACCATCACCTGGCTTCACCATCACCGGGCTTCACCATCCCCTGGCTTCACCATCCCCTGGCTTCACCATCACCGGGCTTCACCATCACCTGGCTTCACCATCACCTGGCTTCACCATCACCTGGCTTCACCATCACCGGGCTTCACCATCACCGGGCTTCACCATCACCGGGCTTCACCATCCCCTGGCTTCACCATCACCTGGCTTCACCATCCCCTGGCTTCACCATCACCGGGCTTCACCATCCCCTGGCTTCACCATCCCCTGGCTTCACCATCACCGGGCTTCACCATCACCGGGCTTCACCATCACCGGGCTTCACCATCACCGGGCTTCACCATCATGTAACAGGGTGTAGGAGCCTGAGGGCTGAGTCCTGCTCCAGACTGTTTCATTATGTGTCATCTGTGTGACCACTATGACTAGCAGGTCTACGGTCGACCCTAGGACTACCGTGTTGATCTGTTTGTTCATGTTTTGACCATTTATTTAACAGCACCACAGTGGAAATACATCATCCTGGACGATTTGAAATCCTCGTGTTTTACATGGAATGCATCTAGCGCAGCAGCCCTCGATGTCTAACAGGTAAAACTACAAAACACAGAGAGAAGACTACAAGGTCCAGGAGCAGACCCAGGTGCTGTGTGAGAGGTGAAACTACAAACACAGAGAACTACAACGTCCAGAAGGCTATCTCACCGTTCTGAAGCAGACCCAGGTGCTGTGTGAGAGGTGAAACTACAAACACAGAGAACTACAACGTCCAGAAGGCTATCTCACCGTTCTGAAGCAGACCCAGGTGCTGTGTGAGAGGTGAAACTACAAACACAGAGAACTACAACCTCCAGAAGGCTATCTCACTGCTCTGGAGACCCGGTGCTGTGGAGAGAGAGAAACTACAAACACAGAGAGAGAGAGAGAGAGAGAGAGAGAGAGAGAGAGAAGCAGAGAGAGAGGAGATATTTAGGACAACAATACACAGAGAACAGCAACAGATCTATAAAGGCTATCTCAACAAGCCCTCTAAGCAGACTCTGCCAGGTGCTGTGTGAGACTCTATACTAAATACAGAGAACTACACTCTGCCCAGACAGAACTCAGTACTCAATACTCTGAAGCAGCCTCTCAGAGCTGTGTGAGAGGTGGGAAACTACAAACACAGAGAACTACAACGCCACAATAAGGCTGTCTGGTGCTCTTTGTTAGCCCAGGAGCTGTGAATGAGAGGTGGAAACTACAAACACAGAGAACTAAGCTGTCAGAAGTGCTATCTTTGTCTGAAGCAGACCCAGGAGCTGGAATGACAGGTGGATACAAACACAATAAGCTGTCGGTGCTCTTTGTTAGCGGGTGGAATGACAGGTGGATAATCACAATAAGCTGTCCGGTGCTCTTTGTTAGTGGGTGGAATGACAGGTGGATAATCACAATAAGCAGACCCAGGTGCTCTTTGTTAGCGAGGTGGAATGACGGTGGAGAACTACAATTCCAGAAGGCTGTCTCACTGCTCTTTGAAGCAGCGGGTGGAATGACAGGTGGATAATCACAAACACAGAGCTCTTTGTTAGCGGGTGGAATGACCCAGGTGGATAATCTCACCAATGGAAGCAGACCCGGTGCTCTTTGTTGGCGAGGTGAAACTACAAACACAGAGAATCACAACGCCCAGAAGCTATCTGTCTGAAGCAGACTCCAGGAGCTGTGTGAGAGGTGAAACACAAACACAATACAACGTCCGAAGTGCTATCTCACTGCTCTGAAGCAGACCCAGGAGCTGTGTGGATAAGGGGAAGGATAAGCTGTCTGGTGCTCAGTAGGCAGCTGGAACCTACCAGGTGGATAGACTTCACAAGGTCCAACAACTGTCGGTGCTCTTTGGGGAGGGTGGGGAGAGAGAGAGAGAGAGAGAGAGAGAGAGAGAGAGAGAGAGAGAGAGAGAGAGAGAGTGGAGAGAGAGAGTGGATAATCACAATAAGCTGTCCACGCTCTTTGTTAGCGGGTGGAATACAGGTGGATAATCACAATAAGCTGTCTCTAAACTCTTTGTTAGTGGGTAGAATGACTCAATGGATAATACATTACAATAAGCCCCGGTGCTAAACTTTGTTGCGGGTGGAATGAACTCAGGTGGATAATCACATTACAACAGCCCTCTGGTGCACTCTTTGTTAGACAGAACTGGAATACTTAATACATTACAACAAGCTGTCTGGTGCTCTCTGCCAGTGGGTGGACAGAACTCAGGTGGATTAATCACATTACAACAGCTCTACACTCTGCCAGCGGGTGGAATGACAGGTGGATAATCACATTACAACAGCTGTCCGGTGCTCTTTGTTAGCGGGTGGAACTCAGTACTGGGTGGATACATCACAACAGCCCTCTACACTCTGCCAGGAATACTCAGGTGGATAATCACAACAGCTGTCTGGTGCTCTTTGTTAGTGGGTGGAATGACAGGTGGATAATCACAACAAGCCCCTGCTCTTTGTTAGTGGGTGGAATGACAGGTGGATAATACATTACAACAGTCCCTGGTGCTCTTTGTTGGTGGTGCCAGACAGAACTCAGTACTTAATACATTACAACAGCCCCTCTAAACTCTGCCAGACAGAACCAGGTGGATAATCACAATAAGCTGTCCGGTGCTCTTTGTTAGTGGGTGGAATGACTAGTGGATACATTACAATAAGCCCCCTCTAAACTCTTTGTTAGACAGAATGACAGGTGGATAATACATTACAACAGCTGTCTACACTCTGCCAGACAGAATGACAGGTGGACTAATCACAATAAGCTGTCCGGTGCTCTTTGTTAGCGGGTGCCAGACAGACAGGTGGATAATACATTACAACAGCCCCTCTAAACTCTGCCAGACAGAACTCTATACTAAATACATTACAACAGCCCCTCTACACTCTGCCAGACAGAACTCTATACGGATAATCACAATAAGCTATCGGTGCTCTTTGCCAGTGGGTGGAACTCTATACTTAATACATTACAACAGCCCTCTAGCTTTGTTAGTGGGTGGAATGACTAAATTGGATAATCACAACAGCTGTCTGGTGCTCTTTGGACAGAACTCAATGGAATGACAGGTGGATAATCTAAACTCTGCCAGACAGAACTCTTTGTTACGGGTGGAATGACATTAACAGCTCTCTAAACTCGCCAGACAGAACTCAATACTTAATACATTGGCATAATCAGCTGTCGGTGCTCTTTGCCAGACAGAACTGGAATGACAGGTGGATAATACATTACAACTGTCGGTGCTCTTTGTTAGTGGGTGGAATACCAGGTGGATAATCACAATAAGCTGTCCGGTGCTCTTTGTTAGTGGGTGGAATGACAGGTGGATAATCACAATAAGCTGTCCGGTGCTCTTTGTTAGTGGGTGGAATACCAGGTGGATAATCACAATAAGCTGTCTGGTGCTCTTTGTTAGCGGGTGGAATGACAGGTGGATAATCACAATAAGCTGTCTGGTGCTCTTTGTTAGTGGGTGGAATGACAGGTGGATAATCACAATAAGCTGTCCGGTGCTCTTTGTTAGCGGGTGGAATGACAGGTGGATAATCACAACAAGCTGTCCGGTGCTCTTTGTTAGCGGGTGGAATGACAGGTGGATAATCACAATAAGCTGTCCGGTGCTCTTTGTTAGCGGGTGGAATACCAGGTGGATAATCACAATAAGCTGTCTGGTGCTCTTTGTTAGTGGGTGGAATACCAGGTGGATAATCACAATAAGCTGTCTGGTGCTCTTTGTTAGTGGGTGGAATGACAGGTGGATAATCACAATAAGCTGTCCGGTGCTCTTTGTTAGCGGGTGGAATGACAGGTGGATAATCACAATAAGCTGTCCGGTGCTCTTTGTTAGTGGGTGGAATACCAGGTGGATAATCACAATAAGCTGTCCGGTGCTCTTTGTTAGTGGGTGGAATGACAGGTGGATAATCACAATAAGCTGTCTGGTGCTCTTTGTTAGTGGGTGGAATGACAGGTGGATAATCACAATAAGCTGTCCGGTGCTCTTTGTTAGCGGGTGGAATGACAGGTGGATAATCACAACAAGCTGTCCGGTGCTCTTTGTTAGCGGGTGGAATACCAGGTGGATAATCACAATAAGCTGTCCGGTGCTCTTTGTTAGCGGGTGGAATGACAGGTGGATAATCACAATAAGCTGTCCGGTGCTCTTTGTTAGCGGGTGGAATACCAGGTGGATAATCACAATAAGCTGTCTGGTGCTCTTTGTTAGTGGTTGGAATACCAGGTGGATAATCACAATAAGCTGTCTGGTGCTCTTTGTTAGTGGGTGGAATGACAGGTGGATAATCACAATAAACTGTCCGGTGCTCTTTGTTAGCGGGTGGAATACCAGGCGGATAATCACAATAAGCTGTCCGGTGCTCTTTGTTAGTGGTTGGAATACCAGGTGGATAATCACAATAAGCTGTCTGGTGCTCTTTGTTAGTGGGTGGAATGACAGGTGGATAATCACAATAAGCTGTCCGGTGCTCTTTGTTAGCGGGTGGAATGACAGGTGGATAATCACAATAAGCTGTCCGGTGCTCTTTGTTAGCGGGTGGAATGACAGGTGGATAATCACAATAAGCTGTCTGGTGCTCTTTGTTAGTGGGTGGAATGACAGGTGGATAATCACAATAAGCTGTCCGGTGCTCTTTGTTAGCGGGTGGAATGACAGGTGGATAATCACAATAAGCTGTCTGGTGCTCTTTGTTAGTGGGTGGAATACCAGGCGGATAATCACAATAAGCTGTCCGGTGCTCTTTGTTAGTGGTTGGAATACCAGGTGGATAATCACAATAAGCTGTCTGGTGCTCTTTGTTAGTGGGTGGAATGACAGGTGGATAATCACAATAAGCTGTCCGGTGCTCTTTGTTAGCGGGTGGAATGACAGGTGGATAATCACAATAAGCTGTCTGGTGCTCTTTGTTAGTGGGTGGAATGACAGGTGGATAATCACAATAAGCTGTCCGGTGCTCTTTGTTAGTGGGTGGAATACCAGGTGGATAATCACAATAAGCTGTCCGGTGCTCTTTGAAACTACTGTATAATAACTCTACCACTTTATTCATTTTAAAATTATATATTATTGTCATAAAATGTGTATTTATTAAATATTTTTATTTTAAATTATTATATTTATCTATTTTTAGGTATTTTTCTTAAATGCATTGTTGGTTAAGGGCTTGTAAGTCAGCATCTCACTGTAAGGTCTACACCTGTTGTATTCAGCATTTCACTGTAAGGTCTACACCTGTTGTATTCAGCATTTCACTGTAAGGTCTACACCTGTTGTATTCAGCATTTCACTGTAAGGTCTACACCTGTTGTATTCAGCATCTCACTGTAAGGTCTACACCTGTTGTATTCAGCATTTCACTGTAAGGTCTACACCTGTTGTATTCAGCATTTCACTGTAAGGTCTACACCTGTTGTATTCAGCATTTCACTGTAAGGTCTACACCTGTTGTATTCAGCATCTCACTGTAAGGTCTACACCTGTTGTATTCGGTATTTCACTGTAAGGTCTACACCTGTTGTATTCAGCATTTCACTGTAAGGTCTACACCTGTTGTATTCAGCATTTCACTGTAAGGTCTACACCTGTTGTATTCAGCATTTCACTGTAAGGTCTACTACACCTGTTGTATTCGGCACATGTGACAACTAACATTTGATTTGATTTGAATTCGGGCTCAGTACGAGAGGAGGGGGGATGTGTTTGTCATATCCTCTCCTTCAGGGCCATATCCTGGTGACACCTCGTCCCCGTCCAATCACACCACAGCTCTCCTTCAGGGCCATATCCTGGTGACACCTCGTCCCCGTCCAATCACACCACAGCTCTCCTTCAGGGCCATATCCTGGTGACACCTTGTCCCCGTCCAATCACACCACAGCTCTCCTTCAGGGCCATATCCTGGTGCCACCTCGTCCCCGTCCAATCACAACACACACCACAGCTCTCCTTCAGGGCCATATCCTGGTGACACCTCGTCCCCGTCCAATCACAACACACACCACAGCTCTCCAAAATACGGCATTCCTCACACATTCCACTGCAGTGTGGAGCCATGGCTGGGTTTGAGAAGGAAAATAAAACTGCACTTTACAAAGAAACAGTCTTCTGAGAGATGTGAGGGACGCCTTGAGAAACCACAGCTGTTACTACACAGAGTATTACTGTGAGGGACGCCTTGAGAAACCACAGCTGTTACTACACAGAGTATTACTGTGAGGGACGCCTTGAGAAACCACAGCTGTTACTACACAGAGTATTACTGTGAGGGTAGGACTGTGTTCCTGTATTGACCTAGTGAAATAGGTGTTACAATCACAGGCTGTTTCCTTATGCCTGTATGGCTGAGGGTTTCTCCATGCGTAGAACCAGGTCTCTGTGTTACCTGTATGGCTGAGGGATTCTCCATGCGTAGAACCAGGTCTCTGTGTTACCTGTATGGCTGAGGGTTTCTCCATGTGAGAACCAGGTCTCTGTGTTACCTGTATTGACTGAGGGAAATAGGTGTTACAATCACTGGCTGTGTTATGCCTGTATGGCTGAGGGTTTCTCCATGCGTAGAACCAGGTCTCTGTGTTACCTGTATGGCTGAGGGATTCTCCATGCGTAGAACCAGGTCTCTGTGTTACCTGTATGGCTGAGGGTTTCTCCATGCGTAGGGCCAGGTCTCTGTGTTACCTGTATGGCTGAGGGTTTCTCCATGCGTAGGGCCAGGTCTCTGTGTTACCTGTATGGCTGAGGGTTTCTCCATGCGTAGAACCAGGTCTCTGTGTTACCTGTATGGCTGAGGGATTCTCCATGCGTAGGGCCAGGTCTCTGTGTTACCTGTATGGCTGAGGGTTTCTCCATGCGTAGGGCCAGGTCTCTGTGTTACCTGTATGGCTGAGGGTTTCTCCATGCGTAGGGCCAGGTCTCTGTGTTACCTGTATGGCTGAGGGTTTCTCCATGCGAGAACCAGGTCTCTGTGTTACCTGTATGGCTGAGGGTTTCTCCATGTAGGGCCAGGTCTCTGTGTTACCTGTACGGGCTGAGGGTTTCTCCATGTGTAGGGCCAGGTCTCTGTGTTACCTGTATGGCTGAGGGTTTCTCCATGAGAACCAGGTCTCTGTGTTACCTGTATGGCTGAGGGTTTCTCCATGCGTAGGGCCAGGTCTCTGTCAGCCAGTAACAGCACAGTGTAGATACAGCCGGGCATAGCATCCTGCCAGGGAGAGAGACAGAGAACAAGAGAGAGATCAGTATAATAAAAGACAAGCAGATGAAGCTGTCTCATCAAGAGACAACAAGGGTAGGAGTTGGCAGATGAAGCTGTCTCATCAAGAGACAACATGGGTAGGTGTTGGCAGATGAAGCTGTCTCATCAAGAGACAACATGGGTAGGAGTTGGCAGATGAAGCTGTCTCATCAAGAGACAACAAGGGTAGGAGTTGGCAGATGAAGCTGTCTCAACAAGAGACAACAAGGGTAGGAGTTGGCAGATGAAGCTGTCTCATCAAGAGACAACATGGGTAGGAGTTGGCAGATGAAGCTGTCTCATCAAGAGACAACAAGGGTAGGAGTTGGCAGATGAAGCTGTCTCATCAAGAGACAACATGGGTAGGAGTTGGCAGATGAAGCTGTCTCAACAAGAGACAACATGGGTAGGAGTTGGCAGATGAAGCTGGCTCAACAAGAGACAACATGGGTAGGAGTTGGCAGATGAAGCTGGCTCAACAAGAGACAACATGGGTAGGAGTTGGCAGACGCAGGTTTTGACAGGCTTGAAAATGGTTGCTCAGACAAACATATGGCAGGATATTTCAAAGCAGGACAGCAACCAGTGATAGATGGCACAGTATCCAGTTTAACACCTACAGCATCCAGTTTAACACCTACAGCATCCAGTTTAACACCTACAGCATCCCGTTTAACACCTACAGCATCCAGTTTAACACCTACAGCATCCAGTTTAACACCTACAGCATCCAGTTTAACACCTACAGTATCCAGTTTAACACCTACAGCATCCAGTTTAACACCTACAGCATCCAGTTTAACACCTACAGCATCCAGTTTAACACCTACAGTATCCAGTTTAACACCTACAGCATCCAGTTTAACACCTACAGCATCCAGTTTAACACCTACAGCATCCAGTTTAACACCTACAGCATCCAGTTTAACACCTACAGCATCCAGTTTAACACCTACAGTATCCAGTTTAACACCTACAGCATCCAGTTTAACACCTACAGATTTTCAACAGCTTGCATGATGGACACAGGGCTGAGGGTTAGGAGACCATACTTCATCACACTTCAGCTCTGATTAATGGTTGTACACACCGCTAAGGGCCAGATATCAGCCTGCTGAGGTCAGTCTGCTTCATTTACTAACTGAATGACTGACCTGTAATCCACCTTGCTGAGGTCAGTCTGCTTCATTTACTAACTGAATGACTGACCTGTAATCCACCTTGCTGAGGTCTGTCTGCTTCATTTACCGACTGAATGACTGACTTCTAATCCACCTTGCTGAGGTCAGTCTGCTTAATTTACCGACTGAATGACTGACTTCTAATCCACCATACTGAGGTCAGTCTGCTTCATTTACCGACTGAATGACTGGCTTGCTGAGGTCAGTCTGCTTCATTTACCGACTGAATGACTGACTTCAAATCCACCATACTGAGGTCAGTCTGCTTAATTTACCGACTGAATGACTGACTTCTAATCCACCATACTGAGGTCAGTCTGCTTCATTTACCGACTGAATGACTGCCTTGCTGAGGTCAGTCTGCTTCATTTACCGACTGAATGACTGACTTCTAATCCACCATACTGAGGTCAGTCTGCTTCATTTACCGACTGAATGACTGCCTTGCTGAGGTCAGTCTGCTTCATTTACCGACTGAATGACTGACTTCTAATCCACCATACTGTGGTCAGTCTGCTTCATTTACCGACTGAATGACTGACTTGTAAATCCACCTTGCTGAGGTCAGTCTGCTTTATTTATTGACTGAATGACTGCCTTGCTTTCCACCCTGCACTTATTCCGTTAACAAGACATGTGAAGTGAGACAAGTGCACACTACGAAAAGTAGGGTGCATAAAATACACATTTTCTGACTGGGAATCCCAGAGACCTTATCTGAAAAGGCTCGTTATCTGAAAATGCTCGTTATCTGAAAAGGCTCGTTCCTTCATGCCTGAAAGCATATTCTGAAAAAACACATTTGACTGTGTATTCACTGTGCTTGTGTCTTGTAAGTTTTTATCCATTCTGTTGTCAGTATATTCATGGATATTACAAACACTGTGTCATGTTTCCTATCCTGTTCTTCCTCCCATCTGGAAGGTGCTAACACACACACACACACAAACACACGCATACACACAGGTCTCGCACACACACACACACACACACACACACGCACACACATTAATCCTTAGGACAGGGTCATGAATAGAATCCGTAACCATGATAAATTAACCGTTTGTTCTGAGCAAACATCACCTCGGCAGAATCCTTAATGTGACTTAGTGCAACAGGAAACATAATACTGTTTGCTACCTCACATGCCAACTGACAAACTGTACAGTCAAATATCCCAAACCAAACAGCCTGGTGTGCTAGTGCCACGTTTACACTGATCTGGATACTGTGGTTATCTATTACCAACCCTCTCAGCAGAACTAACAACTGATCTGGATACTGTGGTTATCTATTACCAACCCTCTCAGCAGAACTAACAACTGATCTGGATACTGTGGTTATCTATTACCAACCCTCTCAGCAGAACTAACAACTGATCTGGATACTGTGGTTATCTATTACCAACCCCTCTCAGCAGAACTAACAACTGATCTGGATACTGTGGTTATCTATTACCAACCCTCTCAGCAGAACTAACAACTGATCTGGATACTGTGGTTTATCTATTACCAACCCTCTCAACAGAACTAACAACTGATCTGGATACTGTGGTTATCTATTACCAACCCCTCTCAGCAGAACTAACAACTGATCTGGATACTGTGGATATCTATTACCAACCCTCTCAACAGAACTAACAACTGATCTGGATACTGTGGTTATCTATTACCAACCCTCTCAACAGAACTAACAACTGATCTGGATACTGTGGTTATCTATTACCAACCCTCTCAACAGAACTAACAACTGATCTGGATACTGTGGTTATCTATTACCAACCCTCTCAGCAGAACTAACAACTGATCTGGATACTGTGGTTATCTATTACCAACCCCTCTCAGCAGAACTAACACTGATCTGGATACTGTGGTTATCTATTACCAACCCCTCTCAGCAGAACTAACACTGATCTGGATACTGTGGTTATCTATTACCAACCCTCTCAACAGAACTAACACTGATCCAGACAGCATAAATAACAACTGACCTAGAATCAGAGAAAACAGTGAACTTCAGTAGCAGGTCTGGTGAGTCTGTTTTGTCCCCTGTAAAGCCATGTACAATGGAGAAAACTGTGTGTGTGTGTGTGTGTGTGTGTGTGTGTGTGTGTGTGTGTGTGTGTGTGTGTGTGTGTGTGTGTGTGTGTGTGTGTGTGTTCTCATGTGATATGGGGCTCAGTAAGATATGAGTCATGTGGTTTTTATTTAACTAGGCAAGTCAGTTAAGAACAAATTCTTATTTTTACAATGACGACCTGTCCCGGCCAAACCCGGACGACGCTGGGCCGCCCTTTAGGTTAATATGTGAAACACTGAACTAAAACATAGACGCAACATGCAACAATTTACAGTTTTTACTGAGTTACAGTTCAGATAAGGAAATAAGTCTAACCTAACTGGTACCCCATGTATATAGTCTCCACATTGACTCTGTACCGGTACCCCCTGTATATAGCCTCCACATTGACTCTGTACCGGTACCCCCTGTATATAGCCTCCACATTGACTCTGTGCAGTACCCTGTATATAGCCTCCACATTGACTCTGTACAGTACCCCCTGTATATAGCCTCCACATTGACTCTGTGCAGTACCCCTGTATATAGCCTCCACATTGACTCTGTGCAGTACCCCCTGTATATAGCCTCCACAATGACTCTGTACCGGTACCCCCTGTATATAGCCTCCACATTGACTCTGTACCGGTACCCCCTGTATATAGTCTCCACATTGACTCTGTACAGTACCCCCTGTATGTAGCCTCCACATTGACTCTGTGCAGTACCCCCTGTATAGAGCCTCCACATTGACTCTGTACCGGTACCCCCTGTATATAGCCTCCACATTGACTCTGTAACGGTACCCCCTGTATATAGCCTCCACATTGACTCTGTGCAGGTACCCCCTGTATATAGCCTCCACATTGACTCTGTGCAGTACCCCCTGTATATAGCCTCCACATTGACTCTGTGCAGTACCCCCTGTACATAGCCTCCGCATTGACTCTGTGCAGTACTCCCTGTACATAGCCTCCACATTGACTCTGTACCGGTACTCCCTGCATATAGCCTCCACATTGACTCTGTACCGGTACCCCCTGTATATAGTCTCCACATTGACTCTGTACCGGTACCCCCTGTATATAGCCTCCACATTGACTCTGTGCAGTACCCCTGTATATAGCCTCCACATTGACTCTGTACCAGTACCTCCTGTATATAGTCTCCACATTGACTCTGTACCGGTACCCCCTGTATATAGCCTCCACATTGACTCTGTACAGTACCCCCTGTATATAGTCTCCACATTGACTCTGTACCAGTACCTCCTGTATAAGGTCTCCACATTGACTCTGTACCGGTACCCCCTGTATATAGCCTCCACATTGACTCTGTGCAGTACCCCCTGTATATAGTCTCCACATTGACTCTGTGCAGGTACCCCCTGTATATAGCCTCCACATTGACTCTGTGCAGGTACCCCCTGTATATAGCCTCCACATTGACTCTGTACAGTACCCCCTGTATATAGCCTCCACATTGACTCTGTACCGGTACCCCCTGTATATAGCCACCACATTGACTCTGTGCAGTACCCCCTGTATATAGCCTCCACATTGACTCTGTACCGGTACCCCCTGTATATAGCCTCCACATTGACTCTGTACCGGTACCCCCTGTATATAGCCTCCACATTGACTCTGTAGCGGTACCCCTGTATATAGTCTCCACATTGACTCTGTAGCGGTACCCCCTGTATATAGTCTCCACATTGACTCTGTAGCGGTACCCCCTGTATATAGCCTCCACATTGACTCTGTACCGGTACCCCCTGTATATAGCCTCCACATTGACTCTGTACCGGTACCCCGGCCACTGGGGAGCCAGGCCCACTCACTGGGGAGCCAGGCCCAGCCACTGGGGAGCCAGGCCCACTCACTGGGGAGCCAGGTCCAGCCACTGGGGAGCCAGGTCCAGCCACTGGGGAGGCAGGCCCACTCACTGGGGAGCCAGGCCCACTCACTGGGGAGCCAGGCCCACTCACTGGGGAGCCAGGCCCAGTCACTGGGGAGCTAGGCCCAGTCACTGGGGAGCCAGGGCCACTCACTGGGGAGCCAGGCCCAGTCACTGGGGAGCCAGGGCCACTCACTGGGGAGCCAGGCCCACTCACAACAACAAGAACCCTCACAACAACAAGAACCCTCACAACAACAGACAGACAGACAGACAGACAGTGAGAGCACAACACGTTGTCCATAATAAAATGGAAAAAGCTGTGACAGGAAACAGTGGCTGAGAACTAGTCTTCTGGAGACCTTCAAAATGTTCAGGAAATCATTTCCTGCACACATTCAGCCTTACGCAACAGGGCATCGGGGGGTAGACTTCTCTGTGGCAAACAGTTCCTCTGGCAATCACTGCAACCTTCTGGGTAACGAGGGCACTCAGCATGTCTGTACTGAGGGCGGCTTTGTACTGGCTTTTGTTCTTGGAAACGAGACGGCATTATCGTTCGCAGTCTGCAAGCCTTGCCAACATCCCCAGCATCACAGTCAAAAGGTGGGAGTAGACCAGGCTGCCCCCTCCCTCCCTTCTCATTGTGCGGATTTCTCTCCAGGCCGGATCCGTCCATACGCTTGACCAGACTCTGCTCAAAGGTTGTTGCCTGATAAGAGTCTGAGCTCATCTTCCCACTCACTGGGGAGCCAGGCCCACTCACTGGGGAGCCAGGCCCACTCACTGGGGAGCCAGGCCCAGTCACTGTGGAGCTAGGCCCAGTCACTGGGGAGCCAGGGCCACTCACTGGGGAGCCAGGCCCAGTCACTGGGGAGCCAGGGCCACTCACTGGGGAGCCAGGCCCACTCACTGGGGAGCCAGGCCCACTCACAACAACAAGAACCCTCACAACAACAGACAGACAGACAGACAGTGAGAGCACTCAGTTCTATAACCCTCACAACAACAGACAGACAGCGAGAGCACTCCGTTCTAGAACCCTCACAACATCAGACAGACAGCGAGAGCACTCCGTTCTAGAACCCTCACAACAACAGACAGACAGACAGACAGACAGTGATAGCACTCAGTTCTAGAACCCTCACAACAACAGACAGATAAGACAGTGAGAGCACTCAGTTCTAGAACCCTCACAACGACAGACAGACAGACAGACAGACAGTGAGAGCAATCAGTTCTAGAACCCTCACAACAACAGACAGACAGACAGACAGTGAGAGCACTCAGTTCTAGAACCCTCACAACAAGAGACAGACAGTGAGAGCACTCAGTTCTAGAACCCTCACAACAACAGACAGACAGAGAGACAGAGACCTGCCAACCCTGTCCAACTCTTTAGAGTACCAGACGCTCGCAGCAAATTGTAGATTCAACTGGTCCAAAGGTCCAAAGCACGAGACGAACGGGAGTTTTCTTTCCCCCTGCACGCTGGTTGTGTACGGCTGTTTGTGAGTCTGATCGCAATTCTAGCATTGTACCAAATCAAGTCTATAAAAGGTTGGAACATTTTCTTTCTTGACAGCGTTCGTTCCATTTTCCACACACGGTAAAAGACACTAACAACCTCTCATTAGAAAGATCACACAAACAACCTTTACTCTTGGACTTTTGATTATTTTATTAAACAAACAATATCAAGTTATTTGTTTAGGTACAAAATGTACAAAAATGTACAAATGTCTTATCCATGATAAAATTGTATATGATATGAAGAAGAAATGTCTGAAGCCGAGCATCGGCATCAAATCAACACGTTGTCCATAATAAAAAGGAAAAAGCTGTGACAGGAAACAGTGGCTGAGAACTAGTCTTCTGGAGACCTTCAAAATGTTCAGGAAATCATTTCCTGCACACATTCAGCCTTACGCAACATGGGCATCGGGGCAGACTTCTCTGTGGCAAACAGTTCCTCTGGCAATCACTGCAACCTTCTGGGTAACGAGGGCACTCAGCATGTCTGTACTGAGGGCGGCTTTGTACTGGCTTTTGTTCTTGGAAACGAGACGGCATTATCGTTCGCAGTCTGCAAGCCTTGCCAACATCCCCAGCATCACAGTCAAAGGTGGGAGTAGACCAGGCTGCCCCCTTCTCATTGTGCGGATTTCTCTCCAGGCCGGATCCGTCCGCACGTTGACCAGACTCTGCTCAAAGGTTGTTGCCTGATAAGAGTCTGAGCTCATCTTCCACCAGATCAACAGAGGCTCCGTCAGGAATAACGCAGGGAAAGCCTGCCATGGAAAAGTTGAGGGATGAGAACTTGTCAGTCTGCCTGGTGGCAATGTCAGCGACCCACTGCATGCTGGAGGAGCACACCTCTAAATGGACATCTCAACAACATGTAGTCTACTGCAGAAGAAAATACAATTTCTGACATCTGCATAGAAGGTCTGCAGATCCAGCTTGCCTTGGCTTCCTACGAAGCTGGCGGGTGTCCTGGCCAATGAACAGCTCCTCTTCAGGAAGCTGGTTCCAGCTTGCCTTGGCTTCCTACGTAGCTGGCGGGTGTCCTGGCCAATCAACAGCTCCTCTTCAGGAAGCTGGTTCCAGCTTGCCTTGGCTTCCTACGAAGCTGGCGGGTGTCCTGGCCAATGAACAGCTCCTCTTCAGGAAGCTGGTTCCAGCTTGCCTTGGCTTCCTACGTAGCTGGCGGGTGTCCTGGCCAATCAACAGCTCCTCTTCAGGAAGCTGGTTCCAGCTTGCCTTGGCTTCCTACGAAGCTGGCGGGTGTCCTGGCCAATGAACAGCTCCACTTCAGGAAGCTGGTTTTGTCTCTCCAGGTAGAGTGTAGGCATTCACAACACAACGTTCTGTTCCTGAGCACATAGTTCTCAGACAAACATTATGGATCACACCTGGTTCAGTTCAGTCCTCTGAAAAGGTATTCTACAAAGCATAAATAAAAGATTCATACTGGTGAGTACAGAACATATACAGTAAATATATGTTTTGTGGAATCAGCACAGTATGTTTATTCCATTACATGTACAGGTTAGACTGGAGATAATTATCCAGAACGGTTTTCTTAGCACGTGACCCCCAAGTTTAGTCTCTATAGTAGAGGAACGCTTTTCACCTCTCAAACAGGGCCAGCCCCCAGGGCCAACCCCCAGGGCCAACCTCCAGGGCCAACCTCCAGGGCCAACCCCCAGGGCCAACCCCCAGGGCCAGCCCCCAGCTATTGGCTTTTTAGACATGGCTCCTAACCAACACTAAACTCATTTTGAAAACATAAAAACAAAAACAAATGATCGACACAGACCGTAAACTGGCTACACACAAAGCTTAAGTAGGCTACCCCAAAGGGCATCTGAACGCTGTTCAGTAGGCTACCCCCAAAGGGCATCTGAACGCTGTTCAGTAGGCTACCCCCAAAGGGCATCTGAACGCTGTTCAGTAGGCTACCCCCAAAGGGCATCTGAACGCTGTTCAGTAGGCTACCCCCAAAGGGCATCTGAACGCTGTTCAGTAGGCTACCCCCAAAGGGCATCTGAACGCTGTTCACTAGAAGAGCCCGGTGTTTCAGCCAACGTAAAGGTACCTATTGTATTTCTTTGCAGTGCATAAATCATTTCAGAATTTAGAAATTTATACAATTTTAAATCTAGTGCAAAGGCATTTAAGAAGCCTTGCCTCTATAACTAATACCGGACACTCATTCATTCTCCACTATAGAAGCCTCTATAACTAATACCGGACACTCATTCATTCTCCACTATAGAAGCCTCTATAACTAATACCGGACACTCATTCATTCTCCACTATAGAAGCCTTGCCTCTATAACTAATACCGGACACTCATTCATTCTCCACTATAGAAGCCTCTATAACTAATACCGGACACTCATTCATTCTCCACTATAGAAGCCTTGCCTCTATAACTAATACCGGACACTCATTCATTCTCCACTATAGAAGCCTTGCCTCTATAACTAATACCAGACACTCATTCATTCTCCACTATAGAAGCCTCTATAACTAATACCGGACACTCATTCATTCTCCACTATAGAAGCCTTGCCTCTATAACTAATACCGGACACTCATTCATTCTCCACTGTAGAAGCCTTGCCTCTATAGCTAATACCAGACACTCATTCATTCTCCACTATAGAAGCCTCTATAACTAATACCAGACACTCATTCATTCTCCACTGTAGAAGCCTTGCCTCTATAACTAATACCGGACACTCATTCATTCTCCACTGTAGAAGCCTTGCCTCTATAACTAATACCGGACACTCATTCATTCTCCACTATAGAAGCCTTGCCTCTATAACTAATACCAGACACTCATTCATTCTCCACTATAGAAGCCTTGCCTCTATAACTAATACCGGACACTCATTCATTCTCCACTGTAGAAGCCTTGCCTCTATAACTAATACCGGACACTCATTCATTCTCCACTATAGAAGCCTTGCCTCTATAACTAATACCGGACACTCATTCATTCTCCACTATAGAAGCCTTGCCTCTATAACTAATACCAGACACTCATTCATTCTCCACTATAGAAGCCTTGCCTCTATAACTAATACCGACACTCATTCATTCTCCACTATAGAAGCCTTGCCTCTATAACTAATACCGGACACTCATTCATTCTCCACTATAGAAGCCTTGCCTCTATAACTAATACCAGACACTCATTCATTCTCCACTATAGAAGCCTCTATAACTAATACCGGACACTCATTCATTCTCCACTATAGAAGCCTTGCCTCTATAACTAATACCGGACACTCATTCATTCTCCACTGTAGAAGCCTTGCCTCTATAACTAATACCAGACACTCATTCATTCTCCACTATAGAAGCCTCTATAACTAATACCGGACACTCATTCATTCTCCACTGTAGAAGCCTCTATAACTAATACCGGACACTCATTCATTCTCCACTATAGAAGCCTTGCCTCTATAACTAATACCAGACACTCATTCATTCTCCACTATAGAAGCCTCTATAACTAATACCGGACACTCATTCATTCTCCACTGTAGAAGCCTCTATAACTAATACCAGACACTCAGTCTTCTAAACTCCCGACTCCATTTAATGACAACATGTTTATGTTTACTTGTGATGATACTTTTGTAATGCTTTTTGTGACGTGGGATCATAACTACAGTTAACAGTCTATCAGGTTGTGTGATCCTCGTAATGTTACGTGGAAATAACAACTAATGGGACTAAATGGAATTAAATGTACATCACACTCGCACAAACGCAACCAGTTATTTTTCCTATTTGCATTTCATTTCTTTCACTAGCCAATGAGAGTGAACTGCTGCCACTTTACAGCCCACTGAATGTCCAACTAACGTTAGCTTGAAACAATTAGTGTTTACCTTTCCACAACACACAGAGTCGAAAAAGGGATTTGTCCTTGTGTTTACGTCCAGCTGACAGTGGGCAAACTCAGCATCACAACAAACAGGAGGAGAGGCAGACACAGGGTAGCCACGTCCAATAACGATGTATTCATCTCCATGTCCGTTGACACAAACTCCGTACACGTCTGTGTGTTGCAGCTCCACAATCGGGAGGTTAGATTTACTCAGTGGATTTACTTTTTATTCAATGTCATTTCTGCGTACTTTCATCTCGGATCTCGTACCTGCGGACAGAGAATTGCGTCGCCGGTACACAAAATGTGTGTATATTGGCAGGTTTGCAGACAGAGCACCTGGTTCTAGAACCCTCACAACATCAAACAGACAGAGCACTCGGTTCTAGAACCCTCACAACATCAGACAGAGCACTCGGTTCGAGAACCCTCACAACATCAAACAGACAGAGCACTCGGTTCTAGAACCCTCACAACATCAGACAGACAGAGCACTCGGTTCTAGAACCCTCACAACATCAGACAGACAGAGCACTCGGTTCTAGAACCCTCACAACATCAGACAGACAGAGCACTCGGTTCTAGAACCCTCACAACATCAGACAGACAGAGCACTCAGAGGTTCTAGAACCCTCACAACATCAGACAGACAGAGCACTATTTCTAGAACCCTCACAACATCAGACAGACAGAGCACTCAGAGGTTCTCTGAATCCCATTCTAGAATAAATGACTGAAGCTAAGGGTGTTGTTGTGTCCCGGTGTCTGACACCACCGTAGCTTCAGGAGACAGTTTGAACAGTGCATAGTAATAATTCACAGTACTGCATGGCAGTAATGAAGCCCTCTCCCAATCTATTCTCTTTTCCTAGTGAAATGGAGCCCTACTGGATGCTCCAGGGTGTCCGCTAGACGACCATCAAGTGGAACGTTTGGAGGCCAACGGCATCCTGATTGCAAACAGACTCCATGACCACAACAAGCTGTTTTTACATTTAGCAGACGCTCTTATCCAGAGAGACTTCCAGTAGTGACCACAACCCTGGCGCTGCAAGAGCCATGCTCTACCAACTGAACCACACAGGACCTTAAGTCTGTCTGTCTGTCTGTCTGGCTGGCTGGCTGGCTGTCTGTCTCTCTGTCTGACTGTCTGTCTGTCCAGGCTGTCTGTCTGTCCAGGCTGTCTGTCTGGCTGTGTCTTACCTGTAGCATGTTGAAGGCTTTGAACAGAGCAGGGACAGGGGAGCACCTCCGGGAGTCCACCAGGACTGTCAACCCTAGGAAACGCACCTCTTTCCTGTAACACACAGGATATGACATCAGAGACAGAGACTCAACCCACAACAGTAAGCTTTTCAGCACCCTTCAAGCTGGTCATTTGCATAATTGAGTGGAACTAGATTGGTGCGTATTTTCATTGGTCGACATGCATCCTGAATATATCCTAGAGCTGAGTGAAACACTAGAGCTGCAGCTCCTCACTGCTGGAGTAAAACACTAGAGCTGCAGCTCCTCACTGCTGGAGTAAAACACTAGAGCTGCAGCTCCTCAGCTCCTCACTGCTGGAGTAAAACACTAGAGCTGCAGCTCCTCAGCTCCTCACTGCTGGAGTAAAACACTAGAGCTGCAGCTCCTCAGCTCCTCACTGCTGGAGTAAAACATTAGAGCTGCAGCTCCTCAGCTGCTCACTGCTGGAGTAAAACACTGGAGCTGCAGATCCTCACTGCTGGAGTAAAACACTGGAGCTGCAGCTCCTCACTGCTGGAGTAAAACACTGGAGCTGCAGCTCCTCAGCTCCTCACTGCTGGAGTAAAACACTAGAGCTGCAGCTCCTCAGCTCCTCACTGCTGGAGTAAAACACTAGAGCTGCAGCTCCTCAGCTCCTCACTGCTGGAGTAAAACACTAGAGCTATCAGTACATCACCCACCACGTTGAGGTGCATAGACAACAGTATCCAGGCTATCAGCACGTCACCCACCACGTTGAGGTGCATAGACAACAGTATCCAGGCTATCAGTATGTCACCCACCACGTTGAGGAGCATAGACAACAGTATCCAGGCTATCAGCACGTCACCCACCACGTTGAGGTGCATAGACAACAGTATTCAGGCTATCAGTATGTCACCACCACGTTGAGGTGCATAGACAACAGTATTCAGGCTATCAGTATGTCACCCACCACGTTGAGGAGCATAGACAACAGTATCCAGGCTATCAGCACGTCACCCACCACGTTGAGGTGCATAGACAACAGTAATCAGGCTATCAGCACGTCACCCACCACGTTGAGGTGCATAGACAACAGTATCCAGGCTATCAGTATGTCACCCACCACGTTGAGGTGCATAGACAACAGTATCCAGGCTATCAGTATGTCACCACCACGTTGAGGTGCATAGACAACAGTATTCAGGCTATCAGCACGTCACCCACCACGTTGAGGTGCATAGACAACAGTATCCAGGCTATCAGCACGTCACCCACCACGTTGAGGTGCATAGACAACAGTATTCAGGCTATCAGCACGTCACCCACCACGTTGAGGTGCATAGACAACAGTATCCAGGCTATCAGCACGTCACCCACCACGTTGAGGTGCATAGACAACAGTATCCAGGCTATCAGCACGTCACCCACCACGTTGAGGTGCATAGACAACGGTATTCAGGCTATCAGCACGTCACCCACCACGTTGTAACGTGAGCTGGAGGCATTTTGACAACTGATACTCAACGGTTTGAAACCTTAACATTTGACTTCATATTTTGAGGCATGTCTTACCTTGCTATAGCCAAAATCCCCCCTCTTCTACCCTGCTGCTACTCTCTGTTATTATCTTTCTTTCCTTGTCCAGAAGCCAAAGGCACAATCCTGGTCATATTAACAACCCATCCTGGTCATATTATCAACCCATCCTGGTCATATTATCAACCCATCCTGGTCATATTATCAACCCATCCTGGTCATATTAACAACCCATCCTGGTCATATTATCAACCCATCCTGGTCATATTATCAACCCATCCTGGTCATATTAACAACCCATCCTGGTCATATTATCAACCCATCCTGGTCATATTATCAACCCATCCTGGTCATATTATCAGCCCATCCTGGTCATATTATCAACCCATCCTGGTCATATTAACGGAAACCCTGGTGTGTGTGTGTGTGTGTGTGTGTGTGTGTGTGTGTGTGTGTGTGTGTGTAACAGTACCTGAGGACGGTGCAGTAGTAGGCCAGGATTCTGGCCAGTTCTCCGCAGTCACAGCTGGGGTTCAACCAGCCGGTGTTCCTAGTGGACACGGTCACCAGGGCTCGACCTCCTTTATCTCTTGTTCCTGAGACAAACAGGACGTCTAGCAATCAAACACAGTCACCGAATTTGAAACAACGTCATTTAGCGTGTGGTTAGTAACTGGTCTCAGACCAGTGAACACAGCTAGTCACACATCAAGACAGAATCACCATCACCTAGCGTGTGGTTAGTAACTGGTCTCAGACCAGTGAACACAGCTAGTCACACATCAAGACAGAATCACCATCACCTCCTCAAACAAGCCTTGTTGGAAATGCAATCTAAAAGCTAGTGTGTTTCCAGAGATGTGGGCTGCTTCTACTCACCGGGCAGACAGAGCACCCCAGAGCGGAGTACAGCAGCATTGATGTTGTGAGTCCCTGTCAGTGTCTGGGACTTAGGAAAGACTGAAGACTGGCTGGACTGGGAGTAGGACCTGGTTAGCTGGGCTGGGGACTGGGAGCACTGGCTGGACTGGGAGTAGGACCTGGTTAGCAGGGCTGGGGACTGGGAGCACTGGCTGGACTGGGAGTAGGACCTGGTTAGCAGGGCTGGGGACTGGGTTAACTGGGCTGGGGACTGGGTTAACTGGGCTGGGGACTGGGTTAACTGGGCTGGGGACTGGGTTAACTGGGGTGATTGAGGTGGAGGGTCGTGACACATCACTGTTGGGGTCCGATGTAGTTCTGGGTCTCTGTGGTTGCTTTCAGTGGATGGCTTGTCCATGGAACAGGATTTTAACACAGGTTCCTCTGGCTGAATGGGGCCTGGATGGAGGGAGAGAGAGAGAGAGAGAGAGAGAGAGAGAGAGAGAGAGAGAGAGAGAGAGAGAGAGAGAGAGAGAGAGAGAGAGACACACAACTAGTCACTGAGTGACTGGCATGGAACACACCGGCATGTCACACACAACCTTGAGACACGAGATACACACTTTTAGAACAGAGATATAAATCACAAAAACAGTTCATCTAAACCTTTATAAACCTTTATAAACCTATATAAGCTTTTATAACCCTATATAAACCTTTATAACCCTATATAAACCTTTATAAACCTATATAAACCTTTATAAACGTGTATAAGCCTATAGAAACCTATATAAACCTTTATAAACCTATATAAACCTTTATAACCTACATAAACCTTTATAAACCTATATAAACCTTTATAAACCTATATAAGCTTGTATAACCCTATATAAACCTTTATAAACCTATATAAACCTTCATAAACCTTTATAAACCTATATAAGCTTTTATAACCCTATATAAACCTTTATAAACCTATATAAACCTTTATAAACGTGTATAAGCCTATATAAACCTATATAAACCTTTATAAACCTATATAAACCTTTATAAACCTTTATAAACCTATATAAACCTTTATAAACATTTATAAACCTATATAAACCTTTATAACCCTATATGAACCTATATAAACCTTTATAACCCTATATAAACCATTATCAACCTTTATCAACCAATATAAACCTATATAAACCTTTATAAACCTATATAAACCTTTATAAACATTTATAAACATATATAAACCTTTATAAACCTATATACACCTATATAAACCTATATAAACCTTTATAAACATTTATAAACCTATATAAACCTTTATAACCCTATATGAACCTATATAAACCTTTATAACCCTATATAAACATTTATCAACCTTTATAAACCAATATAAACCTATATAAACCTTTATAAACCTATATAAACCTTTATATCCCTATATAAACATTTACAAACCTATATAAACCTATATATACCTATATAAACTTTTATAAACCTATATAAACTTATTTAACCTATATAAACCTTTATAAACCTGTCATCAACACACACTCCATCTCTACCGTCTCCTACAGTGAGATCAGATCAGAACAGCCTCTTCATTACAACATGACACACAACTGCTATCTGACGCTAGCTAGCTGTCTCTAGGGCTGCATCCCAAATGGCATCCTATTCCCCATGTAGTACACTACTAGGGCTCTGCCTCTGGTCTAAAGTAGTGCACTACATAGGGAATAGGGTTCCATTTGGGATGCACATAACCCTTCTTCAAAGAAAGAGGAGATCAGGAGTCTCTCTCTGTCTCTGTGTCTCTCGCTGTGTCTCTCGCTGTGTCTCTGTCTCTCTCTGTGCCCCTCTCTGTGTCCCTCTCTGTGTCCCTCTCTGTGTCCCTCTCTGTGTCCCTCTCTGTGTCCCTCTCCGTGTCCCTCTCCGTGTCCCTCTCCGTGTCCCTCTCTGTGTCCCTGTCTGTCTCCAAGAGGCGAGGCTTGTAGAGGAGGGCTAGAACCACTACAGGAAGGACAACAGGTGGAGGGTGGAGAAGGAGGAGGAGTTGGAGGAGGTGGAGAGGAGTCATTCAGGCCAACATGTCATTGGTGACTTCTCAACAGGAGTGACTGCTTAACAGGAGTGACTGCTTAACAGGAGTGACTGCTTAACAGGAGTGACTTCTAAACAGGAGTGCCTGCTAAACAGGAGTGACTGCTTAACAGGAGTGACTGCTAAACAGGAGTGACTGCTAAACAGGAGTGACTGCTAAACAGGAGTGACTGCTTAACAGGAGTGACTGCTAAACAGGAGTGACTGCTAAACAGGAGTGACTGCTAAACAGGAGTGACTGCTAAACAGGAGAAGTATTTGCAGGACTAAAAGGGACTAAATGGTGTGGGGGGGTTAGCAGCAGTGCAGAAAGGGAGGATGGTGGATGATTTGGTGGATGAACGACGAGGGATGAAGGAGGGAGAGATATGTACCTGTCTCTTCCTTCTCTTGGGGCTCAGTATCTGAGTGGTTCTCCTCCTCTTCCTCCTGCTCCTCCTCGTCCTCCGGTCTCTGCCCCTCTGATTCAGTGGACGGTGTGTCTATGTCCTCAGCTGGTGTGCAGTGTGATTGTGCTTGGTGGTCAGTGAGAGTGGGGGCTACGTGTATGAGAGTCTCGGTCAGAGTGTTCAGTGTCTGGTCCTCTCCTTGGGGAGTGTATGATTGGCCTGTGGAGGCCTCAGGGGCATCCCCCTCGCCTGTCTCTGTCTTGGTTTCTGCTCCACTATCCCTCTCCCCTGTCTCTGTCCTGGTTTCTGCTCCACTATCCCTCTCCCCTGTCTCTGTCCTGGTTTCTGCTCCACTATCCCCTTCCCCTGTCTCTGTCTTGGTTTCTGCTCCCCTATCCCTCTCCCCTGTCTCTGTCTTGGTTTCTGCTCCCCTATCCCTCTCCCCTGTCCCTGTCTCTGTCCTGGTTTCTGCTCCACTATCCCTCTCCCCTGTCTCTGTCCTGGTTTCTGCTCCACTATCCCTCTCCCCTGTCTCTGTCCTGGTTCCTGCTCCACTATCCCTCTCCCCTGTCCCTGTCTCTGTCCTGGTTTCTGCTCCACTATCCCTCTCCCCTGTCTCTGTCCTGGTTTCTGCTCCACTATCCCCCTCCCCTGTCTCTGTCTTGGTTTCTGCTCCCCTATCCCTCTCCCCTGTCCCTGTCTCTGTCCTGGTTTCTGCTCCACTATCCCTCTCCCCTGTCTCTGTCTTGGTTTCTGCTCCACTATCCCTCTCCCCTGTCTCTGTCCTGGTTTCTGCTCCACTATCCCTCTCCCCTGTCTCTGTCCTGGTTTCTGCTCCACTATCCCCCTCCCCTGTCTCTGTCCTGGTTTCTGCTCCACTATCCCCCTCCCCTGTCTCTGTCTCTGTCCTGGTTTCTGCTCCACTATCCCTCTCCCCTGTCCCTGTCTCTGTCCTGGTTTCTGCTCCACTATCCCTCTCCCCTGTCTCTGGCCTGGTTTCTGCTCCACTATCCCTCTCCCCTGTCTCTGTCCTGGTTCCTGCTCCACTATCCCTCTCCCCTGTCTCTGTCCTGGTTTCTGCTCCACTATCCCTCTCCCCTGTCTCTGTCCTGGTTCCTGCTCCACTATCCCTCTCCCCTGTCTCTGTCCTGGTTTCTGCTCCACTATCCCTCTCCCCTGTCTCTGTCCTGGTTTCTGCTCCACTATCCCTCTCCCTGTCTCTGTCCTGGTTTCTGCTCCACTATCCCTCTCCCTGTCTCTGTCCTGGTTTCTGCTCCACTATCCCTCTCCCTGTCTCTGTCCTGGTTCCTGCTCCACTATCCCTCTCCCCTGTCTCTGTCCTGGTTTCTGCTCCACTATCCCTCTCCCCTGTCTCTGTCTCTGTCCTGGTTTCTGCTCCACTATCCCTCTCCCCTGTCTCTGTCCTGGTTTCTGCTCCACTATCCCTCTCCCCTGTCTCTGTCTCTGTCCTGGTTTCTGCTCCACTATCCCTCTCCCTGTCTCTGTCCTGGTTTCTGCTCCACTATCCCTCTCCCCTGTCTCTGTCTCTGTCCTGGTTTCTGCTCCACTATCCCTCTCCCCTGTCTCTGTCCTGGTTCCTGCTCCACTATCCCTCTCCCCTGTCTCTGTCCTGGTTCCTGCTCCACTATCCCTCTCCCCTGTCTCTGTCCTGGTTTCTGCTCCACTATCCCTCTCCCCTGTCTCTGTCCTGGTTTCTGCTCCACTATCCCTCTCCCCTGTCTCTGTCCTGGTTTCTGCTCCACTATCCCTCTCCCCTGTCTCTGTCCTGGTTCCTGCTCCACTATCCCTCTCCCCTGTCTCTGTCCTGGTTTCTGCTCCACTATCCCTCTCCCCTGTCTCTGTCCTGGTTTCTGCTCCACTATCCCTCTCCCCTGTCTCTGTCCTGGTTTCTGCTCCACTATCCCTCTCCCCTGTCTCTGTCCTGGTTCCTGCTCCACTATCCCTCTCCCCTGTCTCTGTCCTGGTTTCTGCTCCAC
The DNA here is from genome assembly GCA_030435695.1 of Brachymystax lenok tsinlingensis. Classification (NCBI taxonomy): domain Eukaryota; kingdom Metazoa; phylum Chordata; class Actinopteri; order Salmoniformes; family Salmonidae; genus Brachymystax; species Brachymystax lenok. The sequence continues at coordinate 3,034,686 of CM059819.1, read as the reverse complement.
TATCCCTCTCCCTGTCTCTGTCCTGGTTTCTGCTCCACTATCCCTCTCCCCTGTCTCTGTCCTGGTTTCTGCTCCACTATCCCTCTCCCCTGTCTCTGTCTCTGTCCTGGTTTCTGCTCCACTATCCCTCTCCCCTGTCTCTGTCCTGGTTTCTGCTCCACTATCCCTCTCCCCTGTCTCTGTCTCTGTCCTGGTTTCTGCTCCACTATCCCTCTCCCCTGTCTCTGTCCTGGTTCCTGCTCCACTATCCCTCTCCCCTGTCTCTGTCCTGGTTTCTGCTCCACTATCCCCTTCCCCTGTCTCTGTCCTGGTTTCTGCTCCACTAAACCTCCTCTCCTCCACCTCCTCCACTGTTCCTGTCTCTTCCGGGACTCGGTCTGTCTCCTCACTCTGAACAGCGCTGTCATCCTGACTTAGAGACTCTTCCCTCTCCACTATAGTGTGCGGCTGGGTTAAAACCTCCTTGCTGTCAGTCTGGGGGCCAGAAACCACTAATAGGGCTTTGCTGTCACACGCTGACCAGTGAGACTCAGACAAACGCTCAGAGACACGTTGTGTCAGCCTCTGGAGACGAGCAGCATTACCTTCTGTACGGTCTGACACTGTCCTCTCACTGATGACCACCTCTCTGGCCGTGGGGGAGGCGGGGGCCGTTGGGGAGGCGGGGGCCGTGGGGGAGGCGGGGCCCGTTGGGGAGGCGGGGGCCGCGGGGGAGGCGGAGGCCGTTGGGGTGAGGATGACAGGGCATAACACGTCGTCGTTCAGGTTTTCCTCGATGAGTCTGGAACACACCATGGACTGGGAGAAAGGGCTGCTTTTCACTGGCGCCTGAAAGGGCTGGGCCGGGGTTGCTATGAGGGGCTGTTGCGTTGGGTGTATTGGTTTAAGGGGTGCGTGTTGCGGGGTGTGTCGGGGTGTAGTCCGGGGTTTATGCAGGCTCCTGTAGTGCCGGCCAATAGACTGTGTTAAGGATCCCTTCTGTGGAGAAAAGCGTGGCAGAGAGATCTCTTCTAGTTCAACATACTCTCCCTCAGGGTCCGAGTCCTCTTCTGCTGCGACGTCAAAACCTATTCCAGCTCTACCGGTCTTGATAGGCTGTCTCAACCGTGGGAGGAGCTTCACCTCCTTACTCTCTCCACACTGGGCCTTGGATGTGTCAATCAAAATGCATCTGGCCCTATCCGAAGGCTTGAAGACCTCCTGTTCCCTCCCACCGTCCCCTTCTCCCTCAGTAGGGACCCTAATAGGTGCAGCCTCCATGGCCGTGGGTCTGTTAATGAACTGAGGGTGAACGACATCCTCCCAGGGTACTCTGAAGATGTCGTTCTCTGCAGACAGGAGGCAGTGGGACAGCGTCGTCCCCGACCCTGTCGCAGACCTTGTCCCCGTTCGTGCTCCGCTCAGCTCCCTGTTGACTGAGAAGAACAATACTTTATTAATCCATACCAGACAGAAATGTAGTTTTCTGTTGGACATAAAACACTGTAAAAACCCCAGTAAATCAGCTCCTAGGGATTGTGATGTTGGAAACCTGTTCCCAGACATATGGCGCCTTCAGAAAGTATTCAGACCCCCTCGACTTTTTCCACATTTTACAGCCTTGTTTTTAAATTAATTCAATCGGTTTTTCCTCCCCCTCATCAATCTACACACAATATCCCATAACGACAAAGCAAACACAACAAAGCAAACACAGGTTGTTAAGACATTTTTGCAAATGTATTCAAAATAAATAAAAAAACGGAAATATCACATTTACATAAGTATTCAGACCCTCAGTACTCTGTACTTTGTTGAAGCACCTTTGGCAGCGATTACAGCCTCGAGTCTTCTTGGGTATGACGCTACAGGCTTGGGCACACCTGTATTTGGGGAGTTTCTCCCATTCTTCTCTGCAGATCCTCTCAAGCTCTGTCAGGTTGGATGGGGAGCGTCGCTGCACAGCTATTTTCAGGTCTCTCCAAAGATGTTCAATCGGGTTCAAGTCCGGGCTCTGGCTGGGCCACTCAAGGACATTCAGAGACTTGTCCCGAAGCCACTCCTGCGTTGTCTTGGCTGTGTGCTTAGGGTCATTGTCCTGTTGGAAGATGAACCTTCACCCCAGTCTGAGGTCCTGAGCGCTATGGAGCAGGTTTTCATCAAGGATCTCTCTGTACGTTCCTCCGTTCATCTTTCCTTCGATGCCACCACCATGCTTCACCGTAGGGATGGTGCCAGGTTTCCTCCAGAAGTGACGCTTGGCATTCAGGCCAAAGAGTTCAATCTTGGTTTCATCAGACCAGAGAATCTTGTTTCTCGTGGTCTGAGTCTTTTAGGTGCCATTTGGCAAACGGCAAGCGGGCTGTCATGTGCCTTTTACTGAGGAGTGGCTTACGTCTGGCTGGTTGTCCTTCTGGAAGGTTCTCCCATCTCCACAGAGTAACTCTAAAGCCCTGTCAGAGTGACCATCATGTTCTTGGTCACCTCCCTGACCAAGGCCCTTCTCCCCCAGATTGCTCAGTGTGGCCGGGTCGGCCAGCTCTAGGAAGAGTCTTGGTGGTTCCAAACTTCTTCCATTTGAGAATGATGGAGGCCACTGTGTTCTTGGGGACCGTCAACGCTGCAGAAATGTTTTGGAACCCTTCCCCAGATATGTGCCTCGACACAATCCTGTCTCTGAGCTCTATGGACAATTCCTTCGACCTCATGGCTTGGTTTTTGCTCTGACATGCACTGTCACCTGTGGGACATTATATAGACAGGTGTGTGCCTTTACAAATCATGTCCAATCAATTGAATTTTCCACAGGTGGACTCCAATCAAGTTGTAGAAACATCTGAAGGATGATCAATGGAAACAGGATGCACCCGAGCTCAATTTCGAGTCTCATAGCAAAGGGTCTGAATACTTATGTAAATAAAGTATTTCTGTTTTTTATCTTTAATACATTTGCAAAAATGTCTAAAAACCTGTTTTTGCTTTATCATTATGGGGTATTGAGATGTCATTATGGGGTATGGAGATGTCATTATGGGGTATGGAGATGTCATTATGGGGTATGGAGATGTCATTATGGGGTATGGAGATGTCATTATGGGGTATGGAGATGTCATTATGGGGTATTGTGATGTCATTATGGGGTATTGTGATGTCATTATGGGGTGTTGAGATGTCATTATGGGGTGTTGAGATGTCATTATGGGGTATGGAGATGTCATTATGGGGTATTGGGATGTCATTATGGGGTATTGTGATGTCATTATGGGGTGTTGAGATGTCATTATGGGGTATGGAGATGTCATTATGGGGTATTGTGATGTCATTATGGGGTATGGAGATGTCATTATGGGGTATGGAGATGTCATTATGGGGTATGGAGATGTCATTATGGGGTATGGAGATGTCATTATGGGGTATGGAGATGTCATTATGGGGTATGGAGATGTCATTATGGGGTATGGAGATGTCATTATGGGGTATTGTGATGTCATTATGGGGTATTGTGATGTCATTATGGGGTGTTGAGATGTCATTATGGGGTATTGAGATGTCATTATGGGGTATTGTGATGTCATTATGGGGTATTGAGATGTCATTATGGGGTATTGTGATGTCATTATGGGGTATTGTGATGTCATTATGGGGTGTTGAGATGTCATTATGGGGTGTTGAGATGTCATTATGGGGTATGGAGATGTCATTATGGGGTATTGGGATGTCATTATGGGGTATTGTGATGTCATTATGGGGTGTTGAGATGTCATTATGGGGTATGGAGATGTCATTATGGGGTATGGAGATGTCATTATGGGGTATTGAGATGTCATTATGGGGTATTGAGATGTCATTATGGGGTATTGTGATGTCATTATGGGGTGTTGAGATGTCATTATGGGGTATTGGGATGTCATTATGGGGTATGGAGATGTCATTATGGGGTATGGAGATGTCATTATGGGGTATTGTGATGTCATTATGGGGTATTGAGATGTCATTATGGGGTATTGAGATGTCATTATGGGGTATTGTGATGTCATTATGGGGTATTGAGATGTCATTATGGGGTATGGAGATGTCATTATGGGGTATGGAGATGTCATTATGGGGTATTGAGATGTCATTATGGGGTATGGAGATGTCATTATGGGGTATTGAGATGTCATTATGGGGTATTGTGATGTCATTATGGGGTATTGAGATGTCATTATGGGGTATGGAGATGTCATTATGGGGTATGGAGATGTCATTATGGGGTATTGAGATGTCATTATGGGGTATGGAGATGTCATTATGGGGTATTGAGATGTCATTATGGGGTATGGAGATGTCATTATGGGGTATTGAGATGTCATTATGGGGTATTGTGATGTCATTATGGGGTATTGTGATGTCATTATGGGGTATTGTGATGTCATTATGGGGTATTGTGATGTCATTATGGGGTATTGTGTTTAGATTGCAGAGGATTTATTTTTTATTTAGAACAAGGCTGTAACGTAACAAAATGTGGAAAAAGTCAAGGGGTCTGAATACTTTCCGATTGCACTGTATATGTGATCGTATACAAACGTAAGCAATGTTTGAAAATGAAAATGTTTTAGTCAAAAATTATATCTGTTTCAGATTCTTGCGGTCAATTTGCAGTCTACAGATTATTTCTTATTATGTTACAGGCCCCTCGGCCAGCCGCTCCAGAACAAAATCGTCCCGCGGCTGAATCTAGTTGATGATCCCTGAATTAACCCTGCCAATAAACACACACACACACACACACACGCGTTGGGAGGAGCTGAAGCACAGGGCAGTTCCGTGCAGTGTCCAATGAGAGCAGTTTACCTGAGTGGAGCCAGGCCATGGTGAACAGGGAGGTGAAGGCTAGCTCTGGTACCTTTACCTCCTCTACATGCTGCCCACTGGGGGCCAGACAACGCAGGATGATACAGGGTGGGCTGGAGGGGGAGAGAGAGAGAGAGGTTCCCCGGTTACCTTACACGCTGCCCGCTTGGCAACTAACTTTCATAATAAGGAGCATTACCACAACCGACCTCAGTTCATCTGTCAATCACCCACGTGGGTACAGTATATGCATCTAAAAGCCAATGTGGAGATGGCACGTGGGTACAGTATATGCTTCTAAAAGCCAATGAGGAGATGGCACGTGGGTACAGTATATGCTTCTAAAAGCCAATGAGGAGATGGCACGTGGGTACAGTATATGCTTCTAAAAGCCAACGAGGAGATGGCACGTGGGTACAGTATATGCTTCTAAAAGCCAATGTGGAGATGGGCACGTGGGTACAGTATATGCTTCTAAAAGCCAATGAGGAGATGGGCACGTGGGTACAGTATATGCTTCTAAAAGCCAATGAGGAGATGGCACGTGGGTACAGTATATGCTTCTAAAAGCCAACGAGGAGATGGCACGTGGGTACAGTATATGCTTCTAAAAGCCAATGTGGAGATGGGCACGTGGGTACAGTATATGCTTCTAAAAGCCAACGAGGAGATGGCACGTGGGTACAGTATATGCTTCTAAAAGCCAACGAGGAGATGGCACGTGGGTACAGTATATGCTTCTAAAAGCCAATGAAGAGATGGCACGTGGGTACAGTATATGCTTCTAAAAGCCAATGAAGAGATGGCACGTGGGTACAGTATATGCTTCTAAAAGCCAACGAGGAGATGGCACGTGGGTACAGTATATGCTTCTAAAAGCCAATGAGGAGATGGCACGTGGGTACAGTATATGCTTCTAAAAGCCAATGAGGAGATGGCACGTGGGTACAGTATATGCTTCTAAAAGCCAATGAGGAGATGGCACGTGGGTACAGTATATGCTTCTAAAAGCCAATGAGGAGATGGCACGTGGGTACAGTATATGCTTCTAAAAGCCAATGAGGAGAAGGCACGTGGGTACAGTATATGCTTCTAAAAGATGGGAGAGGCAGGACTTGCATCGCATTTGGCGTCACAAATAGAAGCAACTTCTATTTTAGCGCCTGGCAGCGCAGACGCTCTGTGGTTGCAATGATTGAATAACACGTCTGTGTACACTTATTTTGTAACGGTCGCGCAGGAGGCATGTCCGGTTTGGGTAGCGTGAGAAAAGAGGTTTACCTGGTTACTAGGGCTGGGCGGTGTACCGTATTTTACAACATACCGGTACTGATGCAGGGACCGGTTTGGGTAGCGTGAGAAAAGAGGTTTACCTGGTTACCTTACTAGGGCTGGGCGGTGTACCGTATTTTACAACATACCGGTACTGATGCAGGGACCGGTTTGGGTAGCGTGAGAAAAGAGGTTTACCTGGTTACCTTACTAGGGCTGGGCGGTGTACCGTATTTTACAACATACCGGTACTGATGCAGGGACCGGTTTGGGTAGCGTGAGAAAAGAGGTTTACCTGGTTACCTTACTAGGGCTGGGCGGTATACCGTATTTTACAACATACCGGTACTGATGCAGGGACCGGTTTGGGTAGCGTGAGAAAAGAGGTTTACCTGGTTACTAGGGCTGGGCGGTGTACCGTATTTTACAACATACCGGTACTGATGCAGGGACCGGTTTGGGTAGCGTGAGAAAAGAGGTTTACCTGGTTACTAGGGCTGGGCGGTATACCGTATTTTACAACATACCGGTACTGATGCAGGGACCGGTTTGGGGTTTTAACGGTATGTTTGGATTGTTAAATGTGATACGCCATTTTGTTTGTATCGCTACTTGAGTTGACACTCTCACTCAAATGAGATCAACTTCTGGTTGACCGGAAATAAAACAAATCAAAATGAAAGAAAGACCCATTGAAATCACTCATAATGTATGTGTTGCCACCCTGGTTTCAAGCACTACTCATAAAGCAAATGTAGAACTTTTATTACATTTAAAAACACATAAAATACTGTAAAATACTGTCATTACCGTCAACAAAAATTGAAAAATATTGTGATGTGACATTTGTGGCCATATCGTCCAGCCCTACACCTTACCCATGATTCACAGCAGAGCTAGGCATCACAGGGTACCACAGGTATGACTAGACAAGACCTGGTTATGTATACACACACTGAACAAGAAATATAAACACAACACGCAACAATCTCAAAGATTTTACTGAGTTACAGTTCATATAAGGATATCAGTCAATTGAAATAAATTCATTAGGCCCCTAATCTATGGATTTCACCTGACTGGGATTACAGATATGCATCTGTTGGTCATAGATACCTTTAAAAAAAAGAAAAAAGAACTGGGACATTTTCAGCTTCCAGGATTTGTGTACAGATCCTTGAGACATGGGGCTGTGCGTTATCATGCTGAAACATGAGGTGATGGCGGCGGATGAATGGCTCGACAATGGGCCTCAGGATCTCGTCACGGTTTCTCTGTGCATTCAAATTGCCATCAATAAAATGCAATTGTGTTCGTTGTTCCGTAGCTTATGCCTACCCCACACCATAACCCCACCACGGGACACTCTGTTCTCAACGTTGACATCAGCAAACCGCTCGCCCACACGACGCCATACACGTGATCCGCGGTTGTGAGGCCGGTTGGGGGTAGTGCCAAATTCTCTAAAACGACATTGGAGGCGGCTTATGGTAAAGAAATGAACATTTAATTATCTGGCAAGAGCTCTGGTGGACATTCCTGCAGTCAGCATGGCAATTGCACGTTCCCTGAAAACTTGAGACATCTGTGGCATTGTGTTGTGACAAAACTGCACATTTTAGTGACCGTTTATTGTCCCCAGCTCAAGGTGCACCTGTGTAATGATCATGCTGTTTAATCAGCTTCTTGATATGCCACACCTGTCAGGTGGATGGATTATCTTGGCAGAGGAGAAATGTTCACTAACAGGGATGTAAACAAAATTGTAAATGAAATTTGAGAGAAATACGTTTTTTGTGCGTACGGAAAATTTCTGGGATCTTATATTTCAGCTCATGAAACATGGGACAAACACTTTACATGTTGCGTTTATATTTTAGTTCAGTGTAGAATGAGAGAGAAAGAGAGGGCTGAGAACTAAAGAATGAGAGGGAATGTCTCACCTGGGAGTCTTGGTGGAGGAGGAGCTGGAGGAGACGGAGAACTAGAGAATGAGAGGGGATGTCTCACCTGGGGGTCTTGGTGGAGGAGGAGCTGGAGGAGACGGAGAACTAGAGAATGAGAGGGGATGTCTCACCTGGGAGTCTTGGTGGAGGAGGAGCTGGGGGAGACGGAGAACTAGAGAATGAGAGGGGATGTCTCACCTGGGGGTCTTGGTGGAGGAGGGGCTGGAGGAGACGGAGAACTAGAGAATGAGAGGGGATGTCTCACCTGGGGGTCTTGGTGGAGGAGGGGCTGGAGCTGGAGGAGACGGAGAACTAGAGAATGAGAGGGGATGTCTCACCTGGGGGTCTTGGTGGAGGAGGGGCTGGAGGAGACGGAGGATGATGCCACCTGAATGAATACATTCATACATGGATTTTAGTAGATGTATTCTACATACATGTAAAGGTGTTATCTGCCATTTAAATACAACAACACACACATTACAAATGAACGAGGATTTAAAATGCATTAAAATCTCCAGGCTTATTTCCATGTTGGTCTGCTGTGGTCAGAATCAGGTGGTGGGAACGGACAGCTCGGCCAAGACTGCCTGTGCATTAGCTACTTCACATTCAATACAATAACTAATGGTCTAGAGTGGTCAGGGGTCTAGAGTGGTCAGGGGTCTAGGGTGGTCAGGGGTCTAGGGTGGTCAGGGGTCTAGAGTGGTCAGGGGTCTAGAGTGGTAAGGGGTCTAGGGTGGTCTAGAGTGGTCAGGGGTCTAGGGTGGTCAGGGGTCTAGGGTGGTCAGGGGTCTAGAGTGGTCAGGGGTCTAGAGTGGTAAGGGGTCTAGGGTGGTCTAGGGTGGTCAGGGGTCTAGAGTGGTCAGGGGTCTAGGGTGGTCGGGGTCTAGGGTGGTCGGCGGTCTAGAGTGGTCAGGGGTCTAGAGTGGTCAGGGGTCTAGGGTGGTCTGGGGTCTAGGGTGGTCTAGGGTGGTCAGAGGTCTAGAGTGGTCAGGGGTCTAGGGTGGTCTAGGGTTGTCTGGGGTGGTCTGGGGTCTAGGGTGGTCTAGGGTGGTCAGAGGTCTAGAGTGGTCAGGGGTCTAGGGTGGTCTAGGGTTGTCTGGGGTCTAGAGTGGTCAGGGGTCAAGGGTGGTCAGGGGTCTAGAGTGGTCAGGGGTCTAGAGTGGTCAGGGGTCTAGGGTGATCTAGGGTGGTCAGGGGTCTAGAGTGGTCAGGGGTCTAGAGTGGTCAGGGGTCTAGGGTGGTCTAGGGTGGTCAGGGGTCTAGAGTGGTCAGGGGTCTAGGGTGGTCAGGGGTCTAGAGTGGTCGGGGTCTAGGGGTCTAGGGTGGTCTAGAGTGGTCAGGGGTCTAGGGTGGCCAGGGGTCTAGGGTGGTCAGGGGTCTAGAGTGGTCGGGGTCTAGGGTGGTCTAGAGTGGTCAGGGGTCTAGGGTGGCCTAGGGTGGTCAGGGGTCTAGGGTGGTCAGGGGTCTAGGGTGGTCTAGGGGTCTAGGGTGGTCAGGGGTCTAGAGTGGTCAGGCGTCTAGAGTGGTCAGGGGTCTCGGGTGGTCTAGGGTCTAGGGTGGTCAGGGGTCTAGGGTGGTCTAGGGTTGTCAGGGGTCTAGAGTGGTCAGGGGTCTAGGGTGGTCTAGGGTTGTTAGGGGTCTAGAGTGGTCAAGGGTCTAGGGTGGTCTAGGGTGGTCAGGGGTCTAGAGTGGTCAGGGGTCTAGGGTGGTCTAGGGTTGTCAGGGGTCTAGAGTGGTCAGGGGTCTAGGGTGGTCTAGGGTTGTTAGGGGTCTAGAGTGGTCAAGGGTCTAGGGTGGTCTAGGGTGGTCAGGGGTCTAGAGTGGTCAGGGGTCTAGGGTGGTCTAGGGTGGTCAGGGGTCTAGAGTGGTCAGGGGTCTAGGGTGGTCTAGGGTTGTTAGGGGTCTAGAGTGGTCAAGGGTCTAGGGTGGTCTAGGGTGGTCAGGGGTCTAGAGTGGTCAGGGGTCTAGGGTGGTCTAGGGTTGTCAGGGGTCTAGAGTGGTCAGGGGTCTAGGGTGGTCTAGGGTTGTTAGGGGTCTAGAGTGGTCAAGGGTCTAGGGTGGTCTAGGGTGGTCAGGGGTCTAGAGTGGTCAGGGGTCTAGGGTGGTCTAGGGTGGTCAGGGGTCTAGAGTGGTCAGGGGTCTAGGGTGGTCTAGGGTTGTTAGGGGTCTAGAGTGGTCAAGGGTCTAGGGTGGTCTAGGGTGGTCAGGGGTCTAGAGTGGTCAGGGGTCTAGGGTGGTCTAGGGTGGTCAGGGGTCTAGAGTGGTCAGGGGTCTAGGGTGGTCTAGGGTTGTTAGGGGTCTAGAGTGGTCAAGGGTCTAGGGTGGTCTAGGGTGGTCAGGGGTCTAGGGTGGTCAGGGGTCTAAGGTAGTCTAGATTGGCCTAGAGTGGTTTAGGGGTCTAGGGTGGTCTAGGGGTCTAGGGTGGTCTAGGGGTCTAAGCCACATGTCTACAGTCTCAGTAGGTTCTAATCTGTTCTTCTGTCCTTTAACACATCATCTCTCTATCTGTTCAATAAAGTCAGAACAGATCCCCACTGTCTTCCTCTATCTGCTCAATAAAGTCAGAACAGATCCCCACTGTCTTCCTCCCTCTATCTGTTCAATAAAGTCAGAACAGATCCCCACTGTCTTCCTCCCTCTATCTGTTCAATAAAGTCAGAACAGATCCCCACTGTCTTCCTCCCTCTATCTGTTCAATAAAGTCAGAACAGATCCCCACTGTCTTCCTCCCTCTATCTGTTCAATAAAGTCAGAACAGATCCCCACTGTCTTCCTCCCTCTATCTGTTCAATAAAGTCAGAACAGATCCCCACTGTCTTCCTCTATCTGCTCAATAAAGTCAGAACAGATCTCCACTGTCTTCCTCCCTCTATCTGTTCAATAAAGTCAGAACAGATCTCCACTGTCTTCCTCTCTCTATCTGTTCAATAAAGTCAGAACAGATCCCCACTGTCTTCCTCCCTCTATCTGCTCAATAAAGTCAGAACAGATCCCCACTGTCTTCCTCCCTCTATCTGTTCAATAAAGTCAGAACAGATCTCCACTGTCTTCCTCCCTCTATCTGTTCAATAAAGTCAGAAAAGATCCCCACTGGCTACCCCAACCCCGGCCAATAGCTCCGCCCCCCCTGCATCTACTTGTCCAAGCCTTCCCAGCTTCTCCTTCACCAAAATCCAGATAGCAGATGTTCTGAAAGAGCTGCAAAATCTGGACCCTCTCTTTTTAAAACTAGCTGCTGCCATTGTTGCAACTCCTATTACCAGTCTGCTCAACCTCTCTTTGGTGTCGTCCGAGATCCCAAAAGATTGGAAAGCTGCTGTGGTCATCCCTCTCTTCAAAGGGTGACACCTAGACCCAAATTGCTATAGACCTATATCAATCCTGCCCTGCCTCTCTAAAGTCTTTGAAAGCCTAGTTAATAAACAGATCATTGACCACTTGAATCCCACCGTACCTTCTCCGCTGTGCAATCCGGTTTCCGAGCTGGTCACGGGTGCACCTCAGACACGCTCAAGGTACTAAACGATATCATAACCGCCATCGATAAGAGACATTACTGTGCAGCCGTATTCATTGACCTGGCCAAGGCTTTCGACTCTGTCAATCACCACATCCTTATCGGCAGACTCAACAGCCTTGGTTTCTCTAATGACTGCCTCGCCTGGTTCACCAACTACTTTGCCGACAGAGTTCAGTGTGTTAAATCGGAGGGCCTGTTGTCCGGGCCTCTGGCAGTCTCTATGGGGGTGCCACAGGGTTCAATTCTTGGGCTGACTCTCTTCTCTGTATACATCAATGATGTCGCTCTTGCTGCGGGTGATTCTCTGATCCACCTCTATGCAGACGACACCATTCTGTATACTTCTGGCCCTTCTTTGGACACTGTGTTAACTACCCTCCAGACGAGCTTCAGTGCCATTCAGCACTCCTTCCGTGGCCTCCAACCGCTCTTAAACGCTAGTAAAACCAAATGCATGCTTTTCAACCGTTCGCTGCCTGCATCCGCCCGCCCGACTAGCATCACTACCCTGGACGGCTCTGACCTAGAATATGTGGACAACTACAAATACCTAGGTGTCTGGCTAGACTGTAAACTCTCCTTCCAGACTCACATTAAACATCTCCAATCCAAAATTAGATCTAGAATCGGCTTTCTATTTCGCAACAAAGCCTCCTTCACTCATGCTGCCAAACTTGCACTAGTAAAACTGACCATCCTACCGATCCTCGACTTCGGCAATGTCATCTACAAAATAGCCTCCAACACTCTACTCAGCAAACTGGATGCAGTCTATCACAGTACCATCCGCTTTGTCACCAAAGTCCCATATACTACCCACCACTGCGACCTGTATGCTCTAGTCGGCTGGCCCTCGCTACACACTCGTCGCCAGACCCACTGGCTCCAGGTCATCTACAAGTCCCTGCTAGGTAAAGCCCCGCCTTATCTCAGCTCGCTGGTAATCATAGCAGCACCCACCCGTAGCACTCGCTCCAGCAGGTATACCTCACTGGCCACCCCCAAAGCCAATTCCTCTTTTGGCCGCCTTTCCTTCCAGTTCTCTGCTGCCAATGACTGGAACGAACTACAAAAATCGTTGAAACTGGAGACACTTATCTCCCTCACTAGTTTCAAGCACCAGCTGTCAGAGCAGCTCACAGATCACTGCACCTGTACATAGCCCATCTGTTAATAGCCAAACCAACTACCTCATCCCCTACCGTATTCATTTATTTATCTTGTTTCTTTGCACCCCAGTATTTTTACTTTGTACATTCATCTACTGCACATCTACCATTCCAGTGTTAAATTGCTACACTGTAGTTACTTTGCCACCATGGCCTATTTATTGCCTTATGTTCCTTATCCCACCTCATTTGCACACATTGTATATAGATTTGTTTTTTTTCCTACTGTATTATTGACTGTATGTTTGTTTTACTCCAATGTGTAACTCTGTTGTTGTTGTATGTGTCGAACTGCTTTGCTTTATCTTGGCCAGGTCGCAGTAGTAAATGATAACTTGTTCTCAACTGGCCTACCTGTATTATGACATCATATAGAACTACCTGGTTAAATAAAGGTGTATTATGACATCATATAGAACTACCTGGTTAAATAAAGGTGTATTATGACATCATATTGAACTACCTGGTTAAATAAAGGTGTATTATGACATCATATAGAACTACCTGGTTAAATAAAGGTGTATTATGACATCATATAGAACTACCTGGTTAAATAAATGTGTATTATGACATCATATAGAACTACCTGGTTAAATAAATGTGTATTATGACATCATATAGAACTACCTGGTTAAATAAAGGTGTATTATGACATCATATAGAACTGACTGGTTAAATAAAGGTGTATTATGACATCATTTAGAACTACCTGGTTAAATAAAGGTGTATTATGACATCATATAGAACTACCTGGTTAAATAAAATGGAAATAAAGTCAGAACAGTCCCCACTGTCTTCCTCCCTCTATCTGTTCAATAAAGTCAGAACAGATCCCCACTGTCTTCCTCCCTCTATCTGTTCAATAAAGTCAGAACAGATCCCCACTGTCTCCCTCCCTCTATCTGTTCAATAAAGTCAGAACAGATCCCCACTGTCTCCCTCCCTCTATCTGTTCAATAAAGTCAGAACAGATCCCCACTGTCTTCCTCCCTCTATCTGTTCAATAAAGTCAGAACAGATCCCCACTGTCTTCCTCCCTCTATCTGTTCAATAAAGTCAGAACAGATCTCCACTGTCTTCCTTCCTCTATCTGTTCAATAAAGTCAGAACAGATCCCCACTGTCTTCCTCCCTCTATCTGTTCAATAAAGTCAGAACAGATCCCCACTGTCTTCCTCCCTCTATCTGTTCAATAAAGTCAGAACAGATCCCCACTGTCTTCCTCCCTCTATCTGTTCAATAAAGTCAGAACAGATCCCCACTGTCTTCCTCCCTCTATCTGTTCAATAAAGTCAGAACAGATCCCCACTGTCTTCCTCCCTCTATCTGTTCAATAAAGTCAGAACAGATCCCCACTGTCTTCCTCTATCTGCTCAATAAAGTCAGAACAGATCCCCACTGTCTTCCTCCCTCTATCTGTTCAATAAAGTCAGAACAGATCCCCACTGTCTTCCTCCCTCTATCTGTTCAATAAAGTCAGAACAGATCTCCACTGTCTTCCTCCCTCTATCTGTTCAATAAAGTCAGAACAGATCCCCACTGTCTTCCTCCCTCTATCTGTTCAATAAAGTCAGAACAGATCCCCACTGTCTTCCTCACTCTTATCTGTTCAATAAAGTCAGAACAGATCCCCACTGTCTTCCTCACTCTTATCTGTTCAATAAAGTCAGAACAGATCCCCACTGTCTTCCTCACTCTTATCTGTTCAATAAAGTCAGAACAGACCGTGAAAATAGCTCTTTTTGCTAGAATACCTGTAGGTAGAAGTCCCCGGGGCGGAGGAAGCGTGGGTCCAGAGAGGAGAGCTGGATGATCACCTTGTCATGGAGACACAGAGGCCAGCCCTGGTGACGGAATAACAGGCCACAGTACGGGAACTACAGGAGAGAGTGAGAGACGGAGACGGAGGTGGGAGAGAGAGTAAATAAAGCATTCCTTTGGCTAAAACATCACACTATGTCAACAAGTAGAGTTTGACGAGTGGCAGAGAGAGAGAGAGAAAGAGATGGGGGGAAAGACATTAAAGTAAATCATTCTACTGCTAAAATTGTAAAGTGATTTCCGCTCAGAGGTCGTCTTTCATCCCGGGCAGCCGCACATCGGAAAACACGAAAACGGAAAACCGATCCTTCCCTCTCATCCCCCCCTTCCCATTCCAGAGCCCCCCAATCCTCTCCACTCTAAACGAGGGATTCCGTGATGCTCTCTGATAGCGCTGAGAGACACAGACCCCCTGCTCTGTCTGTCTGTCTTCCCTCCCTCCCTCTCCTCACTCCTTCCCTCCCTCCATCCTTCACTCCCCCATCCTATCTTCCTCCCCCTGAGTGAGAGACAGAGAACAGGAGAGGACTGCGTCTCTCTCTCTCTCTCTCTCTCTCTCTCTCTCTCTCTCTCTCTCTCTCTCTCTCTCTCTCTCTCTCTCTCTCTCTCTCTCTCTCTCTCTCTCTCTCTCTCTCTCTCTCTCTCTCTCTCTCATTAGTCATCCAGGTGGTGAGCCATTCCCTCTCATTACACAGCTTCATGATCTCTCTTACATTCTGTACGGCCTGGTCTTGTCCAGTCATGCTTTTCATACCTAGCTCTGCTATGTGTCCTGTTTGGGTAACCTCTCTCGGAAGACTGTAAACACCAAGCCAGTCCAACTAAGAGGAGGAGGACTGTAGCCACCAAGCCAGTCCAACCAAGAAGAGGAAGACTGTAGCCACCAAGCCAGTCCAACCAAGAGGAGGAAGACTGTAGCCACCAAGCCAAGAGGAAGACTGTAGCCACCAAGCCAGTCCAACCAAGAGGAGGAAGACTGTAGCCACCAAGCCAGTCCAACCAAGAGGAGGAGGACTGTAGCCACCAAGCCAGTCCAACCAAGAGGAGGAAGACTGTAGCCACCAAGCCAGTCCAACCAAGAGGAGGAAGACTGTAGCCACCAAGCCAAGAGGAGGAAGACTGTAGCCACCAAGCCAGTCCAACCAAGAGGAGGAAGACTGTAGCCACCAAGCCAGACAAACCAAGAGGAGGAGGACTGTAGCCACCAAGCCAGTCCAACCAAGAGGAGGAGGACTGTAGCCACCAAGCCAGTCCAACCAAGAGGAGGAAGACTGTAGCCACCAAGCCAGTCCAACCAAGAGGAGGAAGACTGTAGCCACCAAGCCAGTCCAACCAAGAGGAGGAAGACTGTAGCCACCAAGCCAGTCCAACCAAGAGGAGGAAGACTGTAGCCACCAAGCCAGTCCAACCAAGAGGAGGAGGACTGTAGCCACCAAGCCAAGAGGAGGAAGACTGTAGCCACCAAGCCAGTCCAACCAAGAGGAGGAAGACTGTAGCCACCAAGCCAGACAAACCAAGAGGAGGAGGACTGTAGCCACCAAGCCAGTCCAACCAAGAGGAGGAGGACTGTAGCCACCAAGCCAGTCCAACCAAGAGGAGGAGGACTGTAGCCACCAAGCCAGTCCAACCAAGAGGAGGAAGACTGTAGCCACCAAGCCAGTCCAACCAAGAGGAGGAAGACTGTAGCCACCAAGCCAGTCCAACCAAGAGGAGGAAGGCTGTAACCACCAAGCCAGTCCAACCAAGAGGAGGAAGACTGTAGCCACCAAGCCAGTCCAACCAAGAGGAGGAGGACTGTAGCCACCAAGCCAGTCCAACCAAGAGGAGGAGGACTGTAGCCACCAAGCCAGTCCAACCAAGAGGAGGAAGACTGTAGCCACCAAGCCAGTCCAACCAAGAGGAGGAAGACTGTAGCCACCAAGCCAGTCCAACCAAGAGGAGGAAGACTGTAGCCACCAAGCCAGTCCAACCAAGAGGAGGAAGACTGTAGCCACCAAGCCAGTCCAACCAAGAGGAGGAGGACTGTAGCCACCAAGCCAGACAAACCAAGAGGAGGAGGACTGTAGCCACCAAGCCAGTCCAACCAAGAGGAGGAAGACTGTAGCCACCAAGCCAAGAGGAGGAAGACTGTAGCCACCAAGCCAGTCCAACCAAGAGGAAGACTGTAGCCACCAAGCCAGTCCAACCAAGAGGAGGAGGACTGTAGACACCAAGCCAAGAGGAGGAAGACTGTAGCCACCATGCCAGTCCAACCAAGAGGAGGAAGACTGTAGCCACCAAGCCAAGAGGAGGAAGACTGTAGCCACCAAGCCAGTCCAACCAAGAGGAGGAGGACTGTAGCCACCAAGCCAGTCCAACCAAGAGGAGGAAGACTGTAGCCACCAAGCCAGTCCAACCAAGAGGAGGAAGACTGTAGCCACCAAGCCAGTCCAACCAAGAGGAGGAAGACTGTAGCCACCAAGCCAGTCCAACCAAGAGGAGGAAGACTGTAGCCACCAAGCCAGTCCAACCAAGAGGAGGAGGACTGTAGCCACCAAGCCAGACAAACCAAGAGGAGGAGGACTGTAGCCACCAAGCCAGTCCAACCAAGAGGAGGAAGACTGTAGCCACCAAGCCAAGAGGAGGAAGACTGTAGCCACCAAGCCAGTCCAACCAAGAGGAAGACTGTAGCCACCAAGCCAGTCCAACCAAGAGGAGGAGGACTGTAGACACCAAGCCAAGAGGAGGAAGACTGTAGCCACCATGCCAGTCCAACCAAGAGGAGGAAGACTGTAGCCACCAAGCCAAGAGGAGGAAGACTGTAGCCACCAAGCCAGTCCAACCAAGAGGAGGAAGACTGTAGCCACCAAGCCAGACAAACCAAGAGGAGGAGGACTGTAGCCACCAAGCCAGTCCAACCAAGAGGAGGAGGACTGTAGCCACCAAGCCAGTCCAACCAAGAGGAGGAGGACTGTAGCCACCAAGCCAGTCCAACCAAGAAGAGGAAGACTGTAGCCACCAAGCCAGTCCAACCAAGAGGAGGAGGACTGTAGCCACCAAGCCAGACAAACCAAGAGGAGGAGGACTGTAGCCACCAAGCCAGTCCAACCAAGAGGAGGAAGACTGTAGCCA
>CM059819.1:2999527-3012027 GCA_030435695.1 Brachymystax lenok tsinlingensis | reverse complement strand
ACATCCTGCTCCATGACTCACCATCACAGCATGGCTCTGTTACACTAGGAGAGAATATCCTGCTCCATGACTCACCATCACAGCATGGCTCTGTTACACTAGGAGAGAATATCCTGCTCCATGACTCACCATCACATCATGGCTCTGTTACACTAGGAGAGAATATCCTGCTCCATGACTCACCATCACAGCATGGCTCTGTTACACTAGGAGAGAATATCCTGCTCCATGACTCATGGTTCATATTTCCACACGGCTGCTACAGTGGGACAACATACCGTAGCTGTAAAATGCTGGCTGGGACGGGCCATATTACTGATAAGATATCAGATGTCGCTGGGTGGGTATGTGAGGCAGGTGGGACAGAGAGAAGGACAGTATAACAGGACACTACTGAGGACAGAGGGACTAGAGGGAAGGACAGTATAACAGGACACTACTGAGGACAGAGGGACTAGAGGGAAGGACAGTATAACAGGACACTACTGAGGACAGAGGGAAGGACAGTATAACAGGACACTACTGAGGACAGAGGGACTAGAGGGAAGGACAGTATAACAGGACACTACTGAGGACAGAGGGACTAGAGGGAAGGACAGTATAACAGGACACTACTGAGGACAGAGGGACTAGAGGGAAGGACAGTATAACAGGACACTACTGAGGACAGAGAGAAGGACAGTATAACAGGACACTACTGAGGACAGAGGGAAGGACAGTATAACAGGACACTACTGAGGACAGAGAGAAGGACAGTATAACAGGACACTACTGAGGACAGAGAGAAGGACAGTATAACAGGACACTACTGAGGACAGAGAGAAGGACAGTATAACAGGACACTACTGAGGACAGAGAGAAGGACAGTATAACAGGACACTACTGAGGACAGAGGGAAGGACAGTATAACAGGACACTACTGAGGACAGAGAGAAGGACAGTATAACAGGACACTAGGCTGGCCTTCACTTTACACTCGTCGCCATATCCACTGGCTCCTGGTCATTTACAAGTCCCTGCTAGGTAAAGTCCCGCCTTATCTCAGCTCGCTGGTCACCTTAGCAGCACCAACCCGTAGCACACGCTCCAGCAGGTATATCTCACTGGTCACCCCCAAAGCCAATTCCTCCTTTGGCCGACTCTCCTTCCAGTTCTCTGCTGCCAATGACTGGAACGAACTTCAAAAATCTCTGAAACTGGAGACACTTATCTCCCTCAACAGCTTTAAGCACCAGCTGTCAGAGCAGTGTACAGACCACTGTACCTGTTTATAGCCCATCTGTAAATAGCCCAACCAACTACCTCATCCCCTACCGTATTTATTTATTTATCTTGTTCCTTTGCACCCCAGTTTTCTACATTGCACATTCATCTACTGCACAGTTTTCTTTTACCATTCCAGTGTTAAATTGCTATATTGTAATTACTCTGCCACCATGGCCTATTTATTGTCTTACCTTCCTTATCCTACCTCATTTGGCACTCTTTGTATATAGATTTCTTTTTTCCTACTGTATTATTGACTGTATGTTTGTTTTATTCCATGTGTAACTCTGTGTTGTTGTGTGTCGAACTGCTTTGCTTTATCTTGGCCAGGTCGCAGTTGTAAATGAGAACTTGTTCTCAACTTGCCTACCTGGTTAAATAAAGGTAAAATAAAAAAAAAAAAAATAAAACTACTGAGGACAGAGGGAGTAGAGGGAAGGTTCTAGGATGAATAGATGATTTCTACAGGCCCAGTCTATTCCAGGTTGGATAGGTGATTTATACAGGCCCGGTCTATTCCAGGTTGAATAGATGATTTCTACAGGCCCAGTCTATTCCAGGTTGGATAGGTGATTTATACAGGCCCGGTCTATTCCAGGTTGAATAGATGATTTCTACAGGCCCAGTCTATTCCAGGTTGGATAGGTGATTTATACAGGCCCAGTCTATTCCAGGTTGGATAGGTGATTTCTACAGGCCCGGTCTATTCCAGGTTGAATAGATGATTTCTACAGGCCCTAACGTCTCCTATAAAAACCACTAAGTGAGGTAAACCTGGATTGCGTTCCAAAAGGCACCCTATTCCCTATGTATAGTGCACTACTTTAGAACAGGGCCCTATTCCCTGTATAGTGCACTACTATAGACCAGGGGCCTGTATCGTAGTACCACTATATAGGGAACTCCAACACTAAATGGGGAATATTGTGCCATTTCAGACACAACCAGGAGTCAGCCAGACAGCGAGACAGACAGACACCCGGACAGACAGACAGAGCCAGACAGGTGAGGCAGACAGACAGACAGTAGATAAGGCTAGTCTAGCTAGAATAACCGTGTGACTTGGTTCATGAGAACAATTAAACCCGCATTATCTAGTGTTGACAGAACTCCATCAATACAGGATACACACACGCCACGCACGCGCGCACGCACACACACACACACACACACACACACACACGGCATATCTAACCCGGGCGGCGCAGTGAAAGACCTCAGAAGAGATGAATGGGGTACTGAGGCTGACAGGTTAGTGTTTAACTGTTACATAGGAATCTGTAGTTAATGCTTCATTACGGTTTAAACACCCAGGAGGATCATTAGAAAGTGAGGGGCTTTTTACTGACGAGCCCTGAGAGATGTTTTGCTTGGGGATTAGTCATGGAAGTCTCTTAGAACGGGGCTTGCCATGGTTGTTCTCACTGTGGAGGAAGTCTCTTAGAACGGGGCTAGCCATGGCTGCTCTCACTGTGGAGGAAGTCTCTTAGAACGGGGCTTGCCATGGCTGCTCTCACTGTGGAGGAAGTCTCTTAGAACGGGGCTTGCCATGGCTGCTCTCACTGTGGAGGAAGTCTCTTAGAACAGGGCTAGCCATGGCTGTTCTCACTGTGGAGGAAGTCTCTTAGAACAGGGCTAGCCATGGCTGTTCTCACTGTGGAGGAAGTCTCTTAGAACGGGGCTTGCCATGGCTGCGAAGGTGTGGGTAGCCGTGGGATTTCTCGTTGTGTATTCATGTGTGTGTCTATAAAACTGTGCATGGACGTCTCTGTCTACACACATACTATGTGTGATTGAGTTATTATTTCAGATGGCCATGTCTGTCTGTCTCTGTGTGTGTGTGTGTGTGTGTGTGTGTGTGTGTGTGTGTGTGTGTACAGGGGGCACAGTGATACGTTCCCAGGCTGAGTCACAACAGGCTTGAAAACAACAACGCTGCACTGCTTCCACTGCGTATCTGTGTCGCCTTCCTCCCAGAAGGCCCTGCACCCCTGGCTACCCTCCCTGCCCTCTGTCACAGGGAGAGGGGGTTGAAAGAGAGGGCTGGCTCTTTTAATCTGGCTCTAATCTCACTTTGATGCTGTTCTAGGCATTTCAGCACCATTTAATTAGGTTATTATTCCAGCAGGGGATTTCTCTGCCTCCGGTTTTCGGCTGTTACCCTATAGGAGAACGTACAGGCACTCTGGTAACGTCTCTATGAAAAAAGTCTGACTCCGCCAGCTAGTTTAACATTTCACGCACCATTCATTCTCCTATTATTACCATATTCAGAAATGTTGTCATTACCGTACAGGGTATAGAGAGGCAGAGGGTGATGTCATTACCGTACAGGGTTTAGAGAGGCAGAGGGTGATGTCATTACCGTACAGGGTTTAGAGAGGCAGAGGGTGATGTCATTACCGTACAGGGTTTAGAGAGGCAGAGGGTGATGTCATTGTACAGGGTTTAGAGAGGCAGAGGGTGATGTCATTACCGTACAGAGAGAGGCAGAGGTGATGTCATTACCGTACAGGGTTTAGAGAGGCAGAGGGTGATGTCATTACCGTACAGGGTTTAGAGAGGCAGAGGGTGATGTCATTACCGTACAGGGTTTAGAGAGGCAGAGGGTGATGTCATTACTGTACAGGGTTTAGAGAGGCAGAGGGTGATGTCATTACCGTACAGGGTTTAGAGAGGCAGAGGGTGAGGTCATTACCGTATGCGGGGGTACAAGTTAGTCAAGGTAATTGGTAAAGTGACTAAGCATAGATAATAAACAGCAAGTAGCAGCAGTGTAAAAACATGTTGGAATAAACCTGTCATGTCATGTTGGAATAAACCTGTCATGTCATGTTGGAATAAACCTGTCATGTCGGAATAAGCCTGTCATGTCATGTTGGAATAAGCCTGTCATGTTATGTTGGAATAAGCCTGTCATGTCATGTTGGAATAAGCCTGTCATGTCATGTTGGAATAAGCCTGTCATGTCATGTTGGAATAAGCCTGTCATGTTGGAATAAACCTGTCATGTTGGAATAAACATGTCATGTTGGAATAAACCTGTCATGTTATGTTGGAATAAGCCTGTCAAATCATGTTGGAATAAGCCTGTCATGTTGGAATAAACCTGTCATGTCATGTTGGAATAAACCTGTCATGTTGGAATAAGCCTGTCATGTCATGTTGGAATAAGCCTGTCATGTCATGTTGGAATAAGCCTGTCATGTTGGAATAAACCTGTCATGTCATGTTGGAATAAACCTGTCATGTCATGTTGGAATAAGCCTGTCATGTCATGTTGGAATAAACCTGTCATGTCATGTTGGAATAAGCCTGTCATGTCATGTTGGAATAAACCTGTCATGTCATGTTGGAATAAGCCTGTCATGTTATGTTGGAATAAGCCTGTCATGTCATGTTGGAATAAACCTGTCATGTCATGTTGGAATAAACCTGTCATGTCGTGTTGGAATAAACCTGTCATGTCATGTTGGAATAAGCCTGTCATGTTGGAATAAGCCTGTCATGTCATGTTGGAATAAGCTTGTCAAGATAGGAAACATAGATTTAGGTTAGCATGTATTTCTTCATTTAAGGAGTTTTGGTAAGGACTCGTCCTTTAGTCAACCATTTAAGGACCTCTGGTAAGGACTCGTCCTTTAGTCAACCATTTAAGGACCTTTGGTAAGGACTCGTCCTTTAGTCAACCATTTAAGGAATATTGGTAAGGACTCATCCTTTAGTCAACCATTTAAGGTCTCCACTGTGTCATCAGCTGGTTAACTGACAGACAGTTTGAGATGTAAGGATGGAGAGCTAATGATGACTTCATTCATTATTCAACAGGGTCTTTGGTCTGGTCTGGGTGGACTGAAACACCCGGTCCCCTGGGAAACTCTCTATCTCTCTGTCTCTCTCTCCCTGGTCCCCTGGGTGTCATTAACTCAGGTGGATGGAGGCTTTGTAGGCACAACACCCCACCACGGGATGATGGGAGGTGTGTGTGTGTGTGTGTGTGTGTGTGTGTGTGTGTGTGTGTGTGTGTGTGTGTGTGTGTGTGTGTGTGTGTGTGTGTGTGTGTGTGTGTGTGTGTGTGTGTGTGTGTGTGTGTGGGTGTGTGCATTGAAAAAAGTAAGGGGCCTAGACAGCTGCCCTGGGGAATTCCTGATTCGATATGGATTATGTTGGAGAGGCTTCAGTGACGGGTCTAATGGGAGAACACACAACCATACGGCCAGGCTCCTGGATGTGTCTCAAATGGCTATTCCCTATGGGCCTTGGTCAAAAGTAGTGCACTACACATAGGGAATAGGGAGCCATAGGACTCTGGTCTAAAGTAGTGCACTATATATGGAATAGGGGGCCATTGGGTTGTGGTCTAAAGTAGTGCACTATATAGGGATTAGGGTGTCATTGGGTCCTGGTCTATAGTAGTGCACTATATAGGGAATAGGGTGCCATTTGGAGCACAGCCCTTGGCCCACTGGCACTCTGCTCTGTTCTGTTGTGAGCCTATCAGATTACTCCTCTACTTATCCTGTCTCCCCAGGTTAACCTCAGTTCAATGGATAATCAATCAGATTCTTCTCCCTGAGGGACTGTGTTTCACAACAGGTTTACTGCTTAAACCAACCCTGTTTTAAACCTGCCAAGGGTGTGTGTGTGTGTGTGTGTGTGTGTGTGTGTGTGTGTGTGTGTGTGTGTGTGTGTGTGTGTGTGTGTGTGTGTGTGTGTGTGTGTGTACATATTTTACTACATTATTGTAACGTCCAGGCCTGAGTGTTCAGGCTGGAGTGTTTAGTTTTGTTTTGGTGTTGGGTTTCTTCAGTTCTATGGTGTGTATTTCTATGTTGGGGTAATGGTTCCCAATTAGAGGCAGCTGAGTCTCGTTACCTCTAATTGGGAACCATATATATGTTTGGGGTTTGCACTTAAGTTTTGTGGATTATTGCTTGTTGTTATGATTATCGTGTTTAGGTTCATGCCGTCGTGTTTAGGTTCATGCCGTCGTGTTTAGGTTTATGCCGTCGTGTTTAGGTTTATGCCGTCGTGTTTAGGTTTATGCCGTCGTGTTTAGGTTCATGCCGTCGTGTTTAGGTTCATGCCGTCGTGTTTAGGTTCATGCCGTCGTGTTTAGGTTCATGCCGTCGTGTTTAGGTTCATGCCGTCGTGTTTAGGTTCATGCCGTCGTGTTTAGGTTCATGCCGTCGTGTTTAGGTTCATGCCGTCGTGTTTAGGTTTATGTCCCAGTGTCCAGTTTAGGATTTAGCGTTTGTTTCCATGTCATGTTCATCGTTCCCTGTTTTGTTCACTCAAGTCACGTTCGTTAATAAATATGTATTCTGGATACTACTGCGCATTGGTCTGTCCCAAGAGATAATCGTGACAATTATCAGGACCAGAATGTCCCGACAAGTCACCGGAACGTCCCGACAAGTCACCGGAACGTCACAACCTCTGGTCGACTCTTTGGTCTTTTAATGGTGATGACAAGGTATTATAACAGGCCTGTGCAGTGTGAGGAGAGACAGAGTTAGAGAGAGAGACGGAGAGAGAGACAGAGACAGAGAGAGCGAGAAAGAGAGAGAGAGACAGAGAGAGAGAGAGAGAGAGAGAGACAGAGAGAGAGAGACAGAGAGAGAGAGACAGAGAGAGAGAGAGAGAGAGAGAGAGAGAGAGACAGAGAGAGAGAGAGAGAGAGAGAGAGAGAGAGAGAGAGAGAGAGAGACAGAGAGAGACAGAGAGAGAGAGAGACAGAGAGAGACAGAGAGAGAGAGAGAGAGAGACAGAGAGAGAGAGAGAGACAGAGAGAGAGAGACAGAGAGAGAGAGAGAGAGAGAGAGAGAGAGAGAGACAGAGACAGAGAGACAGAGAGAGAGAGACAGAGAGACAGAGAGAGAGAGACAGAGAGAGAGAGAGAGAAGGTAAAAAGGGAGCATCTGTCCCAACAATGACAGCTGCCCATTGTGTCAAAGGGTGGCAGAGCAGACCTGGTTCTGCCCACGTTTAGCTGAAGAGGCAGTTTCCATAACCCTGGTCGCTGGCCATAGGGCTCTGGTCAAAAGCAGTGAATATGATGCCATTTGGGATGCAGCCAGACCAGTCAACAGACCAGGCAGGACCGGGGCCAAATAGTTCAGTCCGAGAGGTTTAAAACCAGATGCCTGACCTCTTCACACCTCCAGGGGGGACAAGCCTTAAATCAAACAGACCAGGACGTTTCTGCTCTCGCTACGCCACTACTATACTCTTCCTGGCTGTGTCCTGAATGGCACCTTATTCCCTACATAGCCTATTTGCCCTGGTCAAAAGCAGTGCACTTTAATAGGGAATAGGGCCCTGGTCAAAAGCAGTGCACTTTAATAGGGAATAGGGCCCTGGTCAAAAGCAGTGCACTTTAATAGGGAATAGGGCCCTGGTCAAAAGCAGTGCACTTTATAGGGAATAGGGTTCCATTTGGGAGGCGGATCCCGACTCTGGGATCACTCCAAACCTGAAGAATCCACTCAAGTCCTTTTAACGAGCTGGAAAGAGTCACCTCGGCAGAAGTTGCTATATTTAGCCTTGTTTCCTAGAATATTGTTCCCCAAAGGAAGTGTTTATTCATTCACTGTGCCTATTTGGACAATGGTTCAAAGACGACTGGATGCCAGAACTGGCTGTAATAATGATGGATATATGTCCATGATTCCAGAGAGGTCAAGTCCCACTCAGATAAAGGACTAAGCATGCCAGCTAAAGATAAGGACACGTTCTTTCGGCGAAACCAATAAAACATACCTTTAAAAAAAGCCAGATCATCACAACTACACATTCCTACCGGGCAAACCAGAAAGAAGAGTTATAATATATTAAATATTACAATATTCCCCCAAAGAGAACAAAAGAATACTGAAATAATAGCATCAAAGAGATTATTGTCAGAGATGAGGAGAACTCTCGTGGAAGAAGTCTACTGTAGACATACCGTCAGACCACAGCAGCTAGGGTTACAACACAACACAGTCAGAGGCTCATCACATTCCTGCTGTGTATCAGCTTGGAAGATAACACAGTGGGAAAGAATACCGGACCCCCAAAAAAATGGACTGAGCTGAAATCTGAAAAACCCCAAACCACGGAGAAAAACGGGCGAAACATCCTAACGAGACACGCTCGCTAATCACCACATCTCTAGAGAAGAAGCACCCGGGTTGTGTCCAACATCTTGAGGAAAAACATTTAGACAGAGAGAGAGAGAGAGATGGGGAGAGAGCGAGAGAGAGAGCGAGAGAGAGAGAGAGAGAGAGAGAGAGAGAGCGAGAGAGAGAGCGAGAGCGAGAGCGAGAGAGAGAGAGGAGAATATGAACCAGGACAGGGTCATAGCATTGCTCTCCCTTCTCAACATGCACCCGGCTCTAGTCTCTCCTACAGCGTCAGACAGATAGCTGCTCTACCAGCGGTTATATATCAACAGCTTTTATAATGAACTAAAGTCTCTACAGGGTTATATATCAACAGCTTTTATAATGAACTAAAGTCTCTACAGGGTTATATATCAACAGCTTTTATAATGAACTAAAGTCTCTACAGGGTTATATATCAACAGCTTTTATAATGAACTAAAGTCTCTACAGGGTTATATATCAACAGCTTTTATAATGAACTAAAGTCTCTACAGGGTTATATATCAACAGCTTTTATAATGAACTAAAGTCTCTACAGGGTTATATATCAACGTCTCAGCTTTTATAATGAACTAAAGTCTCTACAGGGTTATATATCAACAGCTTTTATAATGAACTAAAGTCTCTACAGGGTTATATATCAACAGCTTTTATAATGAACTAAAGTCTCTACAGGGTTATATATCAACAGCTTTTATAATGAACTAAAGTCTCTACAGGGTTATATATCAACAGCTTTTATAATGAACTAAAGTCTCTACAGGGTTATATATCAACAGCTTTTATAATGAACTAAAGTCTCTACAGGGTTATATATCAACAGCTTTTATAATGAACTAAAGTCTCTACAGGGTTATATATCAACAGCTTTTATAATGAACTAAAGTCTCTACAGGGGTTATATATCAACAGCTTTTATAATGAACTAAAGTCTCTACAGGGTTATATATCAACAGCTTTTATAATGAACTAAAGTCTCTACAGGGTTATATATCAACAGCTTTTATAATGAACTAAAGTCTCTACAGGGTTATATATCAACAGCTTTTATAATGAACTAAAGTCTCTACAGGGTTATATATCAACAGCTTTTATAATGAACTAAAGTCTCTACAGGGGTTATATATCAACAGCTTTTATAATGAACTAAAGTCTCTACAGGGTTATATATCAACAGCTTTTATAATGAACTAAAGTCTCTACAGGGTTATATATCAACAGCTTTTATAATGAACTAAAGTCTCTACAGGGTTATATATCAACAGCTTTTATAATGAACTAAAGTCTCTACAGGGGTTATATATCAACAGCTTTTATAATGAACTAAAGTCTCTACAGGGTTATATATCAACAGCTTTTATAATGAACTAAAGTCTCTACAGGGTTATATATCAACAGCTTTTATAATGAACTAAAGTCTCTACAGGGTTATATATCAACAGCTTTTATAATGAACTAAAGTCTCTACAGGGTTATATATCAACAGCTTTTATAATGAACTAAAGTCTCTACAGGGTTATATATCAACAGCTTTTATAATGAACTAAAGTCTCTACAGGGTTATATATCAACAGCTTTTATAATGAACTAAAGTCTCTACAGGGTTATATATCAACAGCTTTTATAATGAACTAAAGTCTCTACAGGGTTATATATCAACAGCTTTTATAATGAACTAAAGTCTCTACAGGGTTATATATCAACAGCTTTTATAATGAACTAAAGTCTCTACAGGGTTATATATCAACAGCTTTTATAATGAACTAAAGTCTCTACAGGGTTATATATCAACAGCTTTTATAATGAACTAAAGTCTCTACAGGGTTATATATCAACAGCTTTTATAATGAACTAAAGTCTCTACAGGGTTATATATCAACAGCTTTTATAATGAACTAAAGTCTCTACAGGGTTATATATCAACAGCTTTTATAATGAACTAAAGTCTCTACAGGGGTTATATATCAACAGCTTTTATAATGAACTAAAGTCTCTACAGGGTTATATATCAACAGCTTTTATAATGAACTAAAGTCTCTACAGGGTTATATATCAACAGCTTTTATAATGAACTAAAGTCTCTACAGGGGTTATATATCAACAGCTTTTATAATGAACTAAAGTCTCTACAGGGTTATATATCAACAGCTTTTATAATGAACTAAAGTCTCTACAGGGGTTATATATCAACAGCTTTTATAATGAACTAAAGTCTCTACAGGGTTATATATCAACAGCTTTTATAATGAACTAAAGTCTCTACAGGGTTATATATCAACAGCTTTTATAATGAACTAAAGTCTCTACAGGGTTATATATCAACAGCTTTTATAATGAACTAAAGTCTCTACAGGGTTATATATCAACAGCTTTTATAATGAACTAAAGTCTCTACAGGGTTATATATCAACAGCTTTTATAATGAACTAAAGTCTCTACAGGGTTATATATCAACAGCTTTTATAATGAACTAAAGTCTCTACAGGGTTATATATCAACAGCTTTTATAATGAACTAAAGTCTCTACAGGGTTATATATCAACAGCTTTTATAATGAACTAAAGTCTCTACAGGGTTATATATCAACAGCTTTTATAATGAACTAAAGTCTCTACAGGGTTATATATCAACAGCTTTTATAATGAACTAAAGTCTCTACAGGGTTATATATCAACAGCTTTTATAATGAACTAAAGTCTCTACAGGGTTATATATCAACAGCTTTTATAATGAACTAAAGTCTCTACAGGGTTATATATCAACAGCTTTTATAATGAACTAAAGTCTCTACAGGGTTATATATCAACAGCTTTTATAATGAACTAAAGTCTCTACAGGGTTATATATCAACAGCTTTTATAATGAACTAAAGTCTCTACAGGGTTATATATCAACAGCTTTTATAATGAACTAAAGTCTCTACAGGGGTTATATATCAACAGCTTTTATAATGAACTAAAGTCTCTACAGGGTTATATATCAACAGCTTTTATAATGAACTAAAGTCTCTACAGGGTTATATATCAACAGCTTTTATAATGAACTAAAGTCTCTACAGGGTTATATATCAACAGCTTTTATAATGAACTAAAGTCTCTACAGGGTTATATATCAACAGCTTTTATAATGAACTAAAGTCTCTACAGGGTTATATATCAACAGCTTTTATAATGAACTAAAGTCTCTACAGGGTTATATATCAACAGCTTTTATAATGAACTAAAGTCTCTACAGGGTTATATATCAACAGCTTTTATAATGAACTAAAGTCTCTACAGGGGTTATATATCAACAGCTTTTATAATGAACTAAAGTCTCTACAGGGTTATATATCAACAGCTTTTATAATGAACTAAAGTCTCTACAGGGTTATATATCAACAGCTTTTATAATGAACTAAAGTCTCTACAGGGTTATATATCAACAGCTTTTATAATGAACTAAAGTCTCTACAGGGTTATATATCAACAGCTTTTATAATGAACTAAAGTCTCTACAGGGTTATATATCAACAGCTTTTATAATGAACTAAAGTCTCTACAGGGTTATATATCAACAGCTTTTATAATGAACTAAAGTCTCTACAGGGTTATATATCAACAGCTTTTATAATGAACTAAAGTCTCTACAGGGTTATATATCAACAGCTTTTATAATGAACTAAAGTCTCTACAGGGTTATATATCAACAGCTTTTATAATGAACTAAAGTCTCTACAGGGTTATATATCAACAGCTTTTATAATGAACTAAAGTCTCTACAGGGTTATATATCAACAGCTTTTATAATGAACTAAAGTCTCTACAGGGTTATATATCAACAGCTTTTATAATGAACTAAAGTCTCTACAGGGTTATATATCAACAGCTTTTATAATGAACTAAAGTCTCTACAGGGTTATATATCAACAGCTTTTATAATGAACTAAAGTCTCTACAGGGTTATATATCAACAGCTTTTATAATGAACTAAAGTCTCTACAGGGTTATATATCAACAGCTTTTATAATGAACTAAAGTCTCTACAGGGTTATATATCAACAGCTTTTATAATGAACTAAAGTCTCTACAGGGTTATATATCAACA
>CM059819.1:2912027-2992027 GCA_030435695.1 Brachymystax lenok tsinlingensis | reverse complement strand
AACTACCTCAAGACCTGTTGGTTTACATGGAGTCATATCCAACTACCTCAAGACCTGTTGGTTTACATGGAGTCATATCCAACTACCTCAAGACCTGTTGGTTTACATGGAGTCATATCCAACTACCTCAAGACCTGTTGGTTTACATGGAGACATATCCAACTGCCTGAAGACCTGTTGGTTTACATGGAGTCATATCCAACTGCCTCAAGACCTGTTGGTTTACATGGAGAGAGCATAGTGTTCATTACCTTGACAAGCACCATAACACTATGTAGTGTTCATTACCTTGACAAGCACCATAACACTACGTAGTGTTCATTACCTTGACAAGCACCATAACACTATGTAGTGTTCATTACCTTGACAAGCACCATAACACTATGTAGTGTTCATTACCTTGACAAGCACCATAACACTATGTAGTGTTCAACACATTGACAAGCACCATAACACTATGTAGTGTTCATTACCTTGACAAGCACCATAACACCATGTAATGTTCATTACCTTGACAAGCACTATAACACTATGTAGTGGTCATTACCTTGACAAGCACCATAACACTATGTAGTGTTCATTACCTTGACAAGCACCATAACACCATGTAATGTTCATTACCTTGACAAGCACCATAACACTATGTAGTGGTCATTACCTTGACAAGCACCATAACACCATGTAATGTTCATTACCTTGACAAGCACCATAACACTATGTAGTGGTCATTACCTTGACAAGCACCATAACACTATGTAGTGTTCATTACCTTGACAAGCACCATAACACTATGTAGTGTTCATTACCTTGACAAACACCATAACACTATGTAGTGGTCATTACCTTGACAAGCACCATAACACTATGTAGTGTTCATTACCTTGACAAGCACCATAACACTATGCAGTGTTCATTACCTTGACAAGCACCATAACACTATGTAGTGTTCATTACCTTGACAAGCACCATAACACTATGTAGTGTTCATTACCTTGACAAGCACCATAACACTATGCAGTGTTCATTACCTTGACAAGCACCATAACACTATGTAATGTTCAACACATTGACAAGCACCATAACACTATGTAGTGTTCATTACCTTGACAAGCACCATAACACTATGTAATGTTCATTACCTTGACAAGCACCATAACACTATGTAATGTTCAACACATTGATAAGCACCATAACACTATGTAGTGGTCATTACCTTGACAAGCACCATAACACTATGTAGTGTTCATTACCTTGACAAGCACCATAACACCATGTAATGTTCATTACCTTGACAAGCACCATAACACTATGCAGTGTTCATTACCTTGACAAGCACCATAACACTATGCAGTGTTCATTACCTTGACAAGCACCATAACACTATGCAGTGTTCATTACCTTGACAAGCACCATAACACTATGTAGTGTTCATTACCTCGTGACAAGCACCATAACACTATGTAGTGTTCATTACCTTGACAAGCACCATAACACTATGCAGTGTTCATTACCTTGATAAGCACCATAACACTATGTAGTGTTCATTACCTTGACAAGCACCATAACACTATGTAGTGTTCATTACCTTGACAAGCACCATAACACTATGCAGTGTTCATTACCTTGACAAGCACCATAACACTATGTAATGTTCAACACATTGACAAGCACCATAACACTATGTAGTGGTCATTACCTTGACAAGCACCATAACACTATGTAGTGTTCATTACCTTGACAAGCACCATAACACCATGTAATGTTCATTACCTTGACAAGCACCATAACACTATGCAGTGTTCATTACCTTGACAAGCACCATAACACTATGCAGTGTTCATTACCTTGACAAGCACCATAACACTATGTAGTGTTCATTACCTTGACAAGCACCATAACACTATGTAGTGTTCATTACCTTGACAAGCACCATAACACTATGCAGTGTTCATTACCTTGACAAGCACCATAACACTATGTAATGTTCAACACATTGACAAGCACCATAACACTATGTAGTGGTTGACAAGCACCATAACACTATGTAGTGTTCATTACCTTGACAAGCACCATAACACCATGTAATGTTCATTACCTTGACAAGACACCATAACATAACACTATGCAGTGTTACCTTGACAAGCACCATAACACTATGCAGTGTTCATTACCTTGACAAGCACCATAACACTATGCCGTGTTCATTACCTTGACAAGCACCATAACACTATGTAGTGTTCATTACCTCGTGACAAGCACCATAACACTATGTAGTGTTCATTACCTTGACAAGCACCATAACACTATGCAGTGTTCATTACCTTGATAAGCACCATAACACTATGTAGTGTTCATTACCTTGACAAGCACCATAACACTATGTAGTGTTCATTACCTTGACAAGCACCATAACACTATGTAGTGTTCATTACCTTGATAAGCATGCATTTGAGTGGGCATGTGTTTGAGTGGGCATGTGTTTGGGTGGGAATGTGTTTGAGTGGGAATGTGTTTGAGTGGGAATGTGTTTGAGTGGGAATGTGTTTGAGTGGGAATGTGTTTGAGTGGGAATGTGTTTGAGTGGGAATGTGTTTGGGTGGGAATGTGTTTGAGTGGGAATGTGTTTGAGTGGGAATGTGTTTGAGTGGGAATGTGTTTGAGTGGGAATGTGTTTGAGTGGGAATGTGTTTGAGTGGGAATGTGTTTGAGTGGGAATGTGTTTGAGTGGGAATGTGTTTGAGTGGGAATGTGTTTGAGTGGGAATGTGTTTGAGTGGGAATGTGTTTGAGTGGGAATGTGTTTGAGTGGGCATGTGTTTGAGTGGGCATGTGTTTGAGTGGGAATGTGTTTGAGTGGGCTTGTGTTTGAGTGGGAATGTGTTTGAGTGGGCTTGTGTTTGAGTGGGAATGTGTTTGAGTGGGAATGTGTTTGAGTGGGAATGTGTTTGAGTGGGAATGTGTTTGAGTGGGAATGTGTTTGAGTGGGAATGTGTTTGAGTGGGCATGTGTTTGAGTGGGAATGTGTTTGAGTGGGCTTGTGTTTGAGTGGGAATGTGTTTGAGTGGGCTTGTGTTTGAGTGGGAATGTGTTTGAGTGGGAATGTGTTTGAGTGGGAATGTGTTTGGGTGGGAATGTGTTTGAGTGGGAATGTGTTTGAGTGGGAATGTGTTTGGGTGGGAATGTGTTTGAGTGGGCATGTGTTTGAGTGGGAATGTGTTTGGGTGGGAATGTGTTTGAGTGGGAATGTGTTTGAGTGGGAATGTGTTTGGGTGGGAATGTGTTTGAGTGGGAATGTGTTTGAGTGGGAATGTGTTTGGGTGGGAATGTGTTTGAGTGGGAATGTGTTTGAGTGCAGTGTGTGAGTGTTTCAACCAGTGTGACGAGGCCATTAGGCCAGGTCACATGGTTCTAACCCTGTCCATCCATCAGTATGGTCTCTCTCTCTGTCTCTGAGTGCTCTGTGCATTCCTCTCCCCATAGAGACAGAGGTGATGTATCTCCTAACCTCAAGCATCCTCCCCTCAGTCCTCCCTCAGATTCCTAACTCTCCACCTCAGCCCAGCCCCCTCAGCATACCTCCACCTCAGCCCTAACCCTCAGCATCCTCCACCACGGCCCTAACCCTCAGCATCCTCCACCTCAGCCCTAACCCTCAGCAGACTTCAGTCTAGAGGTTAGAGTCAGAGCAGACTTCAGTCTAGAGGTTAGAGAGTCAGAGCAGACTTCAGTCTAGAGGTTAGAGAGTCAGAGCAGACTTCAGTCTAGAGGTTAGAGAGTCAGAGCAGACTTCAGTCTAGAGGTTAGAGTCAGAGCAGACTTCAGTCTAGAGGTTAGAGTCAGAGCAGACTTCAGTCTAGAGGTTAGAGAGTCAGAGCAGACTTCAGTCAAGAGGTTAGAGAGTCAGAGCAGACTTCAGTCTAGAGGTTAGAGAGTCAGAGCAGACTTCAGTCTAGAGGTTAGAGTCAGAGCAGACTTCAGTCTAGAGGTTAGAGAGTCAGAGCAGACTTCAGTCTAGAGGATAGAGTCAGAGCAGACTTCAGTTTAGATGTTAGAGAGTCAGAGCAGACTTCAGTCTAGAGGTTAGAGAGTCAGAGCAGACTTCAGTCTAGAGGTTAGAGAGTCAGAGCAAACTTAGAGAGGTAGAGAGTCAGACTTCAGTCTAGAGGTTAGGGTCAGAGCAGACTTCAGTCTAGAGGTTAGAGAGTCAGAGCAGACTTCAGTCCAGAGGTTAGAGAGTCAGAGCAGACTTCAGTCTAGAGGTTAGAGTCAGAGCAGACTTTAGTCTAGAGGTTAGAGTCAGAGCAGACTTCAGTCTAGAGGTTAGAGTCAGAGCAGACTTCAGTCTAGAGGTTAGAGAGTCAGAGCAGACTTCAGTCTAGAGGTTAGAGAGTCAGAGCAGACTTCAGTCTAGAGGTTAGAGAGTCAGAGCAGACTTCAGTCTAGAGGTTAGAGTCAGAACAGACTTCAGTCTAGAGGTTAGAGTCAGAGCAGACTTCAGCCTAGAGGTTAGAGAGTCAGAGCAGACTTCAGCCTAGAGGTTAGAGAGTCAGAGCAGACTTTAGTCTAGAGGTTAGAGAGTCAGAGCAGACTTCAGTCTAGAGGTTAGAGAGTCAGAGCAGACTTCAGTCTAGAGGTTAGAGTCAGAGCAGACTTCAGTCTAGAGGTTAGAGAGTCAGAGCAGACTTCAGTCTAGAGGTTAGAGAGTCAGAGCAGACTTCAGTCTAGAGGTTAGAGAGTCAGAGCAGACTTCAGTCTAGAGGTTAGAGAATCAGAACAGACTTCAGTTTAGAGGTTAGAGTCAGAGCAGACTTCAGCCTAGAGGTTAGAGTCAGAGCAGACTTCAGTCTAGAGGTTAGAGTCAGAGCAGACTTCAGTCTAGAGGTTAGAGAGTCAGAGCAGACTTCAGTCTAGAGGTTAGAGTCAGAGCAGACTTCAGTCTAGAAGTTAGAGAGTCAGAACAGACTTCAGTCTAGAGGTTAGAGTCAGAGCAGACTTCAGTCTAGAGTTTAGAGTCAGAGCAGACTTCAGTCTAGAGGTTAGAGAGTTAGAGCAGACTTCAGTCTAGAGGTTAGAGAGTCAGAGCAGACTTCAGTCTAGAGGTTAGAGAGTCAGAGCAGACTTCAGTCTAGAGGTTAGAGAATCAGAGCAGACTTCAGTCTAGAGGTTAGAGAGTCAGAGCAATGTCCTGTCCCTCTCATCGTTATTTTGTCGTATATGAGGAAGCGTTTTGACCTCAGTCCTAGTCCTTACATCAACATCACAGCTGAAGGGTCTCCTCAGCTCTCTGAATGCCGGGTCATAATAGAGGACAGTTCGTTAGATAGAGTACGCAGCCTTGAATACCGTTAACCCCCCTGAGCCCCCTCTCTATGGCCTTCTGACCCCGTAAGTCATGTATGTGGTGGCAGGAACCCCCCCTGACTGTGTTGATGGATGCACACCAAATGGCACCGTGTTCCCTATATAGTGCACTACTGCCTTGGTTAAAGGTACAGTGTACTATATAACAAAGCACTGGTAACGGTCCTGTCAATCGGCCTGACATGGGACTGACAGCTCTGCTGTTGCTGGGAAGTCTCAACTGGGTTTGTTTTTTCGTATTTTAAACAACATGATGATCACATTACGCTACAGCTTTGTTACAGATCTGATCTGGATCTGGGGATCTGGGGCTGAGGGGATCTGGGGCTGAGGGGATCTGGGGCAGAAGGGGATCTGGGGCTGAGGGGACCTGGGGTGGGGGGACCTGGGGCTGAGGGGATCTGGGGCTGAGGGATCTGGGGCTGAAGGGGATCTGGGGCTGAGGGGACCTGGGGTGGGGGGACCTGGGGCTGAGGGGATCTGGGGCTGAGGGGATCTGGGGCTGAGGGGATCTGGGGCTGAGGGGATCTGGGTGGTTTGGTGCTGCTGGTTAGTGGTCTGGTGCTGCTGGTTAGTGGTTTGGTGCTGCTGGTTAGTGGTCTGGTGCTGCTGGTTAGTGGTCTGGTGCTGCTGGTTAGTGGTTTGGTGCTGCTGGTTAGTGGTTTGGTGCTGCTGGTTAGTGGTTTGGTGCTGCTGGTTAGTGGTCTGGTGCTGCTGGTTAGTGGTCTGGTGCTGCTGGTTAGTGGTCTGGTGCTGCTGGTTAGTGGTTTGGTGCTGCTGGTTAGTGGTCTGGTGCTGCTGGTTAGTGGTCTGGTGCTGCTGGTTAGTGGTCTGGTGCTGCTGGTTAGTGGTTTGGTGCTGCTGGTTAGTGGTTTGGTGCTGCTGGTTAGTGGTTTGGTGCTGCTGGTTAGTGGTTTGGTGCTGCTGGTTAGTGGTTTGGTGCTGCTGGTTAGTGGTTTGGTGCTGCTGGTTAGTGGTTTGGTGCTGCTGGTTAGTGGTCTGGTGCTGCTGGTTAGTGGTTTGGTGCTGCTGGTTAGTGGTTTGGTGCTGCTGGTTAGTGGTTTGGTGCTGCTGGTTAGTGGTTTGGTGCTGCTGGTTAGTGGTTTGGTGCTGCTGGTTAGTGGTCTGGTGCTGCTGGTTAGTGGTAAACTACAGCAGTGCTGAAACACACAACAGGCAGGAGGAGAGCTGATCCACTAGCAGTGCTGCTCGGATTAGATACAACTCATCTTTCCATAGAGTGGTCATATTAGTTTGTAGACCAAACTGTTTGGACGCTACCGACATTTTCGTGAGAAAACCGTTTTTTTTATGATGTCTCATGGTCTGACACACATATTTCCCTCAAGATTACACAGACCCACAATTTTAATAAACTCCCATATCTACTGGGTAAAATACCACAGGTTGGGGGAGAGAGAGAGATACCAGAGAGAGGGAGGTTGGGGGAGAGAGAGAGAGACCAGAGAGGAGGTTGGGGAGAGAGAGAGACCAGAGAGGAGGCTGGGGGAGAGAGAGAGAGACCAGAGAGAGGGAGGTTGGGGAGAGAGAGAGAGAGACCAGAGAGAGGGAGGAGAGAGAGAGAGAGAGAGACCAGAGAGAGGGAGGTTGGGGGAGAGAGAGAGACCAGAGAGAGGGAGGTTGGGGGAGAGAGAGAGAGACCAGAGAGAGGGAGGTTGGGGGAGAGAGAGAGAGACCAGAGAGAGGGAGGTTGGGAGAGAGAGAGAGAGACCAGAGAGAGGGAGGTTGGGGGAGAGAGAGAGACCAGAGAGAGGTTGGGGGGAGAGAGGAGAGAGGGAGGTTGGGGAGAGAGAGAGAGACCAGAGAGAGAGGGGAGGTTGGGGGAGAGAGAGAGAGAGACCAGAGAGAGAGGAGGTTGGGGGAGAGAGAGAGAGAGACCAGAGAGAGGGAGGTTGGGGAGAGAGAGAGAGACCAGAGAGAGGAGGTTGGGGAGAGAGAGAGACCAGAGAGAGGAGGTTGGGGGAGAGAGAGAGAGAGAGACCAGAGAGGGAGGCTGGGGGAGAGAGGAGAAGACCAGAGAGGAGAGGGAGAGAGAGAGACCAGAGAGTTGGAGGCCAGGAGAGAGAGAAGACCCAGAGAGAGGGAGGTTGGGGGAGAGAGAGAGAGACCAGAGAGGAGGTTGGGGAGAGAGAGATACCAGAGGGAGGGAGGTTGGGGAGAGAGAGAGAGAGACCAGAGAGAGGGAGGTTGGGGGAGAGAGAGAGACCAGAGAGAGGGAGGTTGGGGGAGAGAGGGAGAGGTTGGGGGAGAGAGAGAGACCAGAGAGAGGGAGGTTGGGAGAGAGAGAGAGACCAGAGAGAGGGAGGTTGGGGAGAGAGAGAGATGCAGAGGGAGGGAGGTTGGGGGAGAGAGGGAGAAAGACCAGAGAGAGGAGGTTGGGAGAGAGAGAGAGAGACCAGAGAGAGGGAGGTTGGGGGAGAGAGAGAGATACCAGAGGGAGGGAGGTTGGGGGAGAGAGAGAGAGAGACCAGAG
Organism: Brachymystax lenok tsinlingensis; assembly: GCA_030435695.1. Lineage (NCBI taxonomy): Eukaryota > Metazoa > Chordata > Actinopteri > Salmoniformes > Salmonidae > Brachymystax > Brachymystax lenok. The sequence goes on along the minus strand of CM059819.1, from coordinate 2,984,173 downwards.
AGAGGGAGGTTGGGAGAGAGAGAGAGAGAGAGAGAGAGAGAGAGAGTGAGAGAGAGAGAGAGAGAGAGACCAGAGAGAGGGAGGTTGGGGGAGAGAGAGAGAGAGAGAGAGAGAGAGAGAGAGAGAGAGAGAGAGAGAGAGAGGAAGTTAGGGAGAGAGAGAGAGAGAGAGAGAAGTTGGGGAGGAGAAAGACCAGAGAGAGAGGTTGGGGAGGGAGAAAGACCAGAGAGACCAGAGAGAGGGAGGTTGGGGAGAGAGAGAGAGAGACCTGAGAGAGAGGAGGTTGGGGGCGGAGAGAGAGAGACCAGAGAGAGGGGAGGTTGGGGGAGAGAGAGAGAGAGAGAGAGAGAGGGAGGTTGGGGGAGAGAGAGAGACCAGAGAGAGGGAGGTTGGGGGAGAGAGAGACCAGAGAGACCAGAGAGAGGGAGGTTGGGGGAGAGAGAGAGACCAGAGAGACCAGAGAGAGGGAGGTTGGGGGAGAGAGAGAGACCAGAGAGACCAGAGAGAGGGAGGTTGGGGGAGAGAGAGAGAGACCAGAGAGAGGGAGGTTGGGGGAGAGAGAGAGACCAGAGAGAGAAACATCCCAACGCTGAGTGTCAGCATGGATAGAATTACCCAGCAGACCCCAATAGGGCCTGGGGGGGGATATGTATAGAACACAGACTATATCCAGGAGCTGCCGTCCGCTGGATAGTTCACTGAATTATTGTGGACAGAGCTCTACATGGAACCCAAAAGGGTTCTACCTGATTTTACTTGGAACCAAAAAGGGTTCTCCTATGGGGACAGCTGAAGAACCCTTTGGAACCCTTTTTTATAAGAGTTAATGAGATAGTAGTTCAGCCATCTCTCTCTCTCTCTCTCTCTCTCTCTCTCTCTCTCTCTCTCTCTCTCTCTCTCTCTCTCTCTCTCTCTCTCTCTCTCTCCCTCCCTCCCTCTCTCTCCCTCTCCCTCTCCAGGGCTGACCTTCATCGGAAATTTGAGGTAAACACACACACATGCGCCCACACACACACACATAAAACCTGGTTAAGCCCGTCTCTCCTTGAAAAAGCCCCCTCAGTCCCCCAGTGAGCAGAGTAAGGTACGTACTACGGTTAGCTCAGAGAGGGAGAAAACGCTCTGCTCCAAGGCCAACAGCAGAGCCAATCAACCACAGAGAGAGGCAGATTTCTGCACACTCAGCCACTATCTATAGCAGGCAGCGCTTAAACAGACATTCACATGGACACACACACACACGCTCACAGCACGCACAGCAGGGAAACACACACACACCTCAGGCCCTTGAGAAAAATCCAGTTTGCAACAGCACCTTCATTCAACCTTAAACTTCAACACTGAAAACTGAATTTCCCCGACAGGCTCTTCAACATCATGACTCTCTCTCCTCTACCCACCACTACAGTAGGATTATCTAACACAGAGGTCTTCAACATCATGACTCTCTCTCTCTCCTCTACCCACCACTACAGTAGGATTATCTAACACAGAGGTCTTCAACATCATGACTCTCTCTCTCTCTACCCACCACTACAGTAGGATTATCTAACACAGAGGTCTACAACATCATGACTCTCTCTCTCTACCCACCACTACAGTAGGATTATCTAACACAGAGGTCTACAACATCATGACTCTCTCTCTCTCCTCTACCCACCACTACAGTAGGATTATCTAACACAGAGGTCTTCAACATCATGACTCTCTCTCTGCTCTACCCACCACTACAGTAGGATTATCTAACACAGAGGTCTTCAACATCATGACTCTCTCTCTCTCCTCTACCCACCACTACAGTAGGATTATCTAACACAGAGGTCTTCAACATCATGACTCTCTCTCTCTCTACCCATCACTACAGTAGGATTATCTAACACAGAGGTCTACAACATCATGACTCTCTCTCTCCTCTACCCATCACTACAGTAGGATTATCTAACACAGAGGTCTTCAACATCATGACTCTCTCTCTCTCCTCTACCCACCACTACAGTAGGATTATCTAACACAGAGGTCTACAACATCATGACTCTCTCTCTCTCTCTACCCACCACTACAGTAGGATTATCTAACACAGAGGTCTTCAACATCATGACTCTCTCTCTCTCTACCCACCACTACAGTAGGATTATCTAACACAGAGGTCTACAACATCATGACTCTCTCTCTCTCTCTACCCACCACTACAGTAGGATTATCTAACACAGAGGTCTACAACATCATGACTTTCTCTCTCCTCTACCCACCACTACAGTAGGATTATCTAACACAGAGGTCTTCAACATCATGACTCTCTCTCTCCTCTACCCACCACTACAGTAGGATTATCTAACACAGAGGTCTTCAACATCATGACTCTCTCTCTCTCCTCTACCCACCACTACAGTAGGATTATCTAACACAGAGGTCTTCAACATCATGACTCTCTCTCTCTCCTCTACCCACCACTACAGTAGGATTATCTAACACCGAGGTCTTCAACATCATGACTCTCTCTCTCCTCTACCCACCACTACAGTAGGATTATCTAACACAGAGGTTAGAGTCAGAGCAGACTTCAGTCTAGAGGTTAGAGAGTCAGAGCAGACTTCAGTCTAGAGGTTAGAGAGTCAGAGCAGACTTCAGTCTAGAGGTTAGAGAGTCAGAGCAGACTTCAGTCTAGAGGTTAGAGAATCAGAACAGACTTCAGTCTAGAGGTTAGAGTCAGAACAGACTTCAGTCTAGAGGTTAGAGAATCAGAACAGACTTCAGTCTAGAGGTTAGAGTCAGAGCAGACTTCAGTCTAGAGGTTAGAGAATCCGAACAGACTTCAGTCTAGAGGTTAGAGTCAGAGCAGACTTCAGTCTAGAGGTTAGAGTCAGAGCAGACTTCAGTCTAGAGGTTAGAGAGTCAGAGCAGACTTCAGTCTAGAAGTTAGAGTCAGAGCAGACTTCAGTCTAGAGGTTAGAGTCAGAGCAGACTTCAGTCTAGAGTTAAGAGTCAGAGCAGACTTCAGTCTAGAGGTTAGAGAGTCAGAGCCGACTTCAGTCTAGAGGTTAGAGAGTCAGAGCAGACTTCAGTCTAGAGGTTAGAGTCAGAACAGACTTCAGTCTAGAGGTTAGAGTCAGAGCAGACTTCAGCCTAGAGGTTAGAGTCAGAGCAGACTTCAGTCTAGAGGTTAGAGTCAGAGCAGACTTCAGTCTAGAGGTTAGAGTCAGAGCAGACTTCAGTCTAGAGGTTAGAGTCAGAGCAGACTTCAGTCTAGAGGTTAGAGAGTCAGAGCATCCATCAAAACAGTCAGGGGGGGTTCCTGCCACCACTACAGTAGGATTATCTAACACAGAGGTCTTCAACATCATGACTCTCTCTCTCTCTCTACCCACCACTACAGTAGGATTATCTAACACAGAGGTCTTCAACATCATGACTCTCTCTCTGCTCTACCCACCACTACAGTAGGATTATCTAACACAGAGGTCTTCAACATCAGGACTCTCTCTCTCCTCTACCCACCACTACAGTAGGATTATCTAACACAGAGGTCTTCAACATCATGACTCTCTCTCTCTCTCCTCTACCCATCACTACAGTAGGATTATCTAACACAGAGGTCTTCAACATCATGACTCTCTCTCTCTCTCTCCTCTACCCACCACTACAGTAGGATTATCTAACACAGAGGTCTACAACATCATGACTCTCTCTCTCTCTCTACCCACCACTACAGTAGGATTATCTAACACAGAGGTCTTCAACATCATGACTCTCTCTTTCTCTACCCACCACTACAGTAGGATTATCTAACACAGAGGTCTTCAACATCATGACTCTCTCTCTCTCTCTCCTCTACCCATCACTACAGTAGGATTATCTAACACAAAGGTCTTCAACATGATGACTCTCTCTCTCTCTCTCCTCTACCCACCACTACAGTAGGATTATCTAACACAGAGGTTAGAGTCAGAGCAGACTTCAGTCTAGAGTTTAGAGTCAGAGCAGACTTCAGTCTAGAGGTTAGAGAGTCAGAGCCGACTTCAGTCTAGAGGTTAGAGAGTCAGAGCAGACTTCAGTCTAGAGGTTAGAGTCAGAACAGACTTCAGTCTAGAGGTTAGAGTCAGAGCAGACTTCAGCCTAGAGGTTAGAGTCAGAGCAGACTTCAGCCTAGAGGTTAGAGTCAGAGCAGACTTCAGTCTAGAGGTTAGAGAGTCAGAGCAGACTTCAGTCTAGAGGTTAGAGAGTCAGAGCAGACTTCAGTCTAGAGGTTAGAGAGTCAGAGCAGACTTCAGTCTAGAGGTTAGAGAATCAGAACAGACTTCAGTCTAGAGGTTAGAGTCAGAGCAGACTTCAGTCTAGAGGTTAGAGAATCAGAACAGACTTCAGTCTAGAGGTTAGAGTCAGAGCATCCATCAAAACAGTCAGGGGGGGTTCCTGCCACCACTACAGTAGGATTATCTAACACAGAGGTCTTCAACATCATGACTCTCTCTCTCTCTCTACCCACCACTACAGTAGGATTATCTAACACAGAGGTCTTCAACATCATGACTCTCTCTCTGCTCTACCCAGCACTACAGTAGGATTATCTAACACAGAGGTCTTCAACATCAGGACTCTCTCTCTCCTCTACCCACCACTACAGTAGGATTATCTAACACAGAGGTCTTCAACATCATGACTCTCTCTCTCTCTCTACCCACCACTACAGTAGGATTATTGCTAAGAGGTCTACAACATCATGAACATCTCTCTCTACCCACCACTACAGTAGGATTATCTAACACAGAGGTCTTCATATCTAACACAGAGGTCTCAACATCATGCACCCACCACTACAGGTCTACTAACATCAACATCAAGAGGGACATCTCTCCTCTACCCACCACTACAGTAGGATTATCTAACACAGAGGTCTTCAACATCATGACTCTCTCTCTCTCTCCTAGAAGGCGGTATCCCTCATTACGCCTCTTCACTGTTGAGACTGCGCTGGGCTCGCACCAATTCCTGCGGATTCACTGTGGGAATTGTTTGCCCTTTTGTTTGTCAATGTTTATCAATATCCTGTTAAATATACAGCACCGGTCAACCGTTTGGACACACCTTGTCATTCCAGGGTTTTTCTTTATTTTTTAACTATTTTCTAAATTGTAGAATAATAGTTGAGACATCAAAACTATGAAATAACACATATTGGTGGTCCATCATTAAGGACTCAGGCCTGGTTTGGGGAATGGTCCATCATTAAGGACTCAGGCCTGGTTTGGGGAATGGTCCATCATTAAGGACTCGGGCCTGGTTTGGGGAATGGTCCATCATTAAGGATGCAGGCCTGGTTTGGGGAATGGTCCATCCTGGAGTACTTGGGCCTTGTTTGGGAATGGTCCATCATTAAGGACTCAGGCCTGGTTTGGGGAATGGTCCATCATTAAGGACGCAGGTCTGGTTTGGGGAATGGTCTATCATTAAGGATGCAGGCCTGGTTTGGGGAATGGTCCATCATTAAGGATGCAGGTCTGGTTTGGGGAATGGTCTATCATTAAGGATGCAGGCCTGGTTTGGGGAATGGTCTATCATTAAGGACTCGGGCCTGGTTTGGGGAATAGTCCATCATATCAGATTAAGGACGCAGGTCTGGTTTGGGGAATGGTCTATCATTAAGGATGCAGGCCTGGTTTGGGGAATGGTCCATCATTAAGGACGCAGGTCTGGTTTGGGGAATGGTCTATCATTAAGGATGCAGGCCTGGTTTGGGGAATGGTCCATCATTAAGGACTCGGGCCTGGTTTGGGGAATGGTCCATCATTAAGGACGCAGGTCTGGTTTGGGGAATGGTCTATCATTAAGGATGCAGGCCTGGTTTGGGGAATGGTCCATCATTAAGGACGCAGGTCTGGTTTGGGAGGAATGGTCTATCATTAAGGATGCAGGCCTGGTTTGGGAATGGTCCATCATTAAGGATGGGGAATGCCTGTTTCATTAGAGGATGCAGGTCTGGTTTGGGGAATGGTCCATCATTAAGGACTCGGGCCTGGTTTGTATGGTCATCATGTAGGCCTGGGGCGCGGGTCTGGTTTGGGGAATGGTCTATCATTAAGGATGCAGGCCTGGTTTGGGGAATGGTCCCATTATTTTAGTCTGGGTCTGGTTGGGGGAATGGTCCATCATTAAGGACTCAGGCCTGGTTTGGGGAATGGGCCATCATTAAGGATGCAGGCCTGGTTTGGGGAATGGTCCATCATTAAGGACTCAGGCCTGGTTTGGGGAATGGTCCATCATTAAGGACTCAGGCCTGGTTTGGGGAATGGTCCATCATTAAGGACTCAGGCCTGGTTTGGGGAATGGTCCATCATTAAGGATGCAGGCCTGGTTTGGGGAATGGTCCATCATTAAGGATGCAGGCCTGGTTTGGGGAATGGTCCATCATTAAGGATACAGGCCTGGTTTGGGGAATGGTCCATCATTACGGACTCAGGCCTGGTTTGGGGAATGGTCCATCATTAAGGATGCAGGCCTGGTTTGGGGAATGGTCCATCATTAAGGATGCAGGCCTGGTTTGGGGAATGGTCCATCATTAAGGACTCAGGCCTGGTTTGGGGAATGGGCCATCATTAAGGATGCAGGCCTGGTTTGGGGAATGGTCCATCATTAAGGATGCAGGCCTGGTTTGGGGAATGGTCCATCATTAAGGACTCAGGCCTGGTTTGGGGAATGGTCCATCATTAAGGATGTAGGCCTGGTTTGGGGAATGGTCCTTCATTAAGGATGCAGGCCTGGTTTGGGGAATGGTCCATCATTAAGGACTCGGGCCTGGTTTGGGGAATGGGCCATCATTAAGGACTCGGGCCTGGTTTGGGGAATGGTCCATCATTAAGGACGCAGGCCTGGTTTGGGGAATGGTCTATCATTAAGGATGCAGGCCTGGTTTGGGGAATGGTCCATCATGGGGTCGGGCCTGAGGATGCCTGGTTTGGGAATGGTCCATCATTCTGGTGATCCATCATTAAGGACGGCCTGGTTTTTGAAAGAATGGTCTATCATTAAGGATGCAGGTCCTGGTTGGGGAATGGTCCATCATGTTTAAGGTTCATTAAGGACGCAGGTTTCTGGTTTGGGGAATGGTCTATCATTAAGGATGCAGGCCTGGTTTGGGGAATGGTGGGATGCAGGCCTGACTCCAGACCCTGATTAAGGGCGTTTCTGGTTTGGGCGATGCTGGTTTGGGAATGGTCCATCATTAAGGATGCAGGCCTGGTTTGGGGAATGGTCCATCATTAAGGCCTGCCTGAGAGAATGGTCCAGGCCTGGTTTTGGGGAATGGTCCATCATTAAGGACGAGAGGCCTGGTTTGGGGAATGGTCCTATCATTAAGGATGCAGGCCTGGTTTGGGGAATGGTCTATCATTAAGGACTCGGGCCTGGTTTGGGGAATGGTCTATCATTAAGGACTCCTGGCCTGGTTTGGGGAATGGTCTATCATTAAGGACGCAGGTCTGGTTTGGGGAATGGTCTATCATTAAGGATGCAGGCCTGGTTTGGGTAATGGTCCATCAGCAGGCCTGGGGTGAAATTAAGGAAGGGCCTGGTGGTTGGGGAATGGTCCATCATTAAGGACTCGGGCCTGGTTTAGGGAATGGTCCATCATTAAGGACTCAGGCCTGGTTTGGGGAATGGGCCATCATTAAGGATGCAGGCCTGGTTTGGGGAATGGTCCATCATTAAGGACTCAGGCCTGGTTTGGGGAATGGTCCATCATTAAGGACTCAGGCCTGGTTTGGGGAATGGTCCATCATTAAGGACTCAGGCCTGGTTTGGGGAATGGTCCATCATTAAGGATGCAGGTCTGGTTTGGGGAATGGTCTATCATTAAGGACGTAGGCCTGGTTTGGGGAATGGTCCATCATTAAGGACTCAGGCCTGGTTTGGGGAAATGGTCCATCATTAAGGACTCAGGCCTGGTTTGATGGGTCTATCAGGCGTATCGAAAGCCTGGTTTGGGGAATGGGCCATCATTAAGGATGCAGGCGTTCTGGTTTTGGGAATGGTCCATCATTAAGGATACAGGCCTGGTTTGGGGAATGGTCCATCATTAAGGACTCAGGCCTGGTTTGGGGAATGGGCCATCATTAAGGATGCAGGCCTGGTTTGGGGAATGGTCCATCATTAAGGATGCAGGCCTGGTTTGGGGAATGGTCCATCATTAAGGACTCGGGCCTGGTTTGGGGAATGGGCCATCATTAAGGATGCAGGCCTGGTTTGGGGAATGGTCCATCATTAAGGATGCAGGCCTGGTTTGGGGAATGGTCCATCATTAAGGACTCAGGCCTGGTTTGGGGAATGGTCCATCATTGATGTAGGCCTGCTTCTGGGTTTACAGGGAATGGTCCATCATTAAGGATGCAGGCTGGTTTGGGGAATGGGCCATCATTAAGGACTCGGGCCTGGTTTGGGGAATCATTAAGGTCTACACAGGCCTGGTTTGAGGGGAATGGGCCATCATTAAGGATGCAGGCCTGGTTTGGGGAATGGTCCATCATTAAGGACTCAGGCCTGGTTTGGGGAATGGGCCATCTTTAAGGATGCAGGCCTGGTTTAGGGAATGGTCCATCATTAAGGACGCAGGCCTGGTTTGGGGAATGGTCCATCATTAAGGATGCAGGCCTGGTTTGGGAATGGTCGGAAACTCCTCCGTGTCAGATGGATGGATCTGAGAACACCCGCTTCTCGGGAACTGTTCTCTTAGAGAAATGAGACAAGCCAAATATTAGAGCAGGTTAAAACTGCAGGACAAGCCAAATATTAGAAGACTAAAACTGCTAGTTCTGTGCCTCAGATAATCAGCTCCTGGACAATGAGCCTGAGTAACTAACTCTGAGAGCTATGATCCCTGTGTGACTGGGTGGACTGAGACCCGCATGGCACAATCTGCTCCCCATCACAGGGTGATACTGAGGAGGTTATCCTAGATTAGTAGTCTGCCCTCCTGGAGAGGGACCAGGTATGCTGGCTATGCAGAGTAATACTGAGTAGGTTATCCTAGATTAGTAGTCTGCTGTCCTGGAAAGGTACCAGGTATGTTGACTATGCAGAGAAATACTGAGGAGGTTATCCAGGTATGCTGGCTATGCAGAGTAATACTGAGTAGGTTGTCCCCATAGAACCCTTCAGAGTTGTACGACGGCTGACTGTCCCCATAGACAGAGTTGTCCCATAGAACCCTTCAGAGTTGAGGCAGTAATAGAAAATGAATACAGGGTCTCTATTAGAAATAGGCTGGTGTCTGTCAAAGCCATGAGGTTGTCTATTAACCCTCTCTCCCACCACTCACACAACACACACAACACACACACAACACATCTCCCACCCTCCTTGCCTCTGCGGCACTAGGTCAAGCTCCATTTGACTGTTCTCCAATTAGAGCCAAGTTGATTTGACACGGCCTGAGACAACACACCAGTCCTCACGCTGTGTGATAGTTTGATGTGTTATCATCTCAATACGAGTCATGGTGTCACAATAATAAACGGTCTCTAAAATGTGTTACGGCAGGGAGAGGAAGACACAATGACTCTCATATTCTTTCCAGCTGTCGGGGGAGAGGAGAGCTTCCTATTTATATCCTGCTGGCCGCTACACCGTTCCAGCTGTCGGAGAGAGGAGAGCTTCCTATTTATATCCTGCTGGCCGCTACACCGTTCCAGCTGTCGGAGAGAGGAGAGCTTCCTATTTATATCCTGCTGGCCGCTACACCGTTCCAGCTGTCGGAGAGAGGAGAGCTTCCTAATGACGCTGGGTGATAGACAGTACACCGCTACAGCTGTCTGAGAAGAGCTGGGTTCTATTTGGAGAGGAGAGAAGCCTTAATGACACCGCTGGGTGGTCAATCATTCAACCAGTCAGTCAGTCAACCAGTCAGTTAGTCAGTCAGTCAACCAGCCAGCCAGCCAGTCGGTGAGTCAGTCAGGAAGTCAGTCAGACAACCAGTCAGTCAGTCAACCAGCCAGCCAGCCAGTCGGTGAGTCAGTCAGTAAGTCAGTCAGATAACCAGTCAGTCAGTCAACCAGTCAGTCAGTCAGTCAACCAGTCAGTCAGTCAGTCAGTGAACCAGCCAGCCAGTCAGTCAACCAGCCAGCCAGTCAGCCAGCCAGTCGGTGAGTCAGTCAGTAAGTCAGTCAGACAACCAGTCAGCCAGTCAACCAGCCAGCCAGTCAGTTAGTCAGCCAGCCAGCCAGCCAGTTTAACCAGACAAAATATATATATATGGCTGACTGGCTGACTAACTGACTGGCTGGCTGACTGGTTGTCTGACTGACTTACTGACTGACTCACCGACTGGCTGGCTGGCTGGCTGGTTGACTGACTGACTGGTTCAGAGTTTTGATATTTCAACCTGCGTGTTGTGATCGTGTTTGGTGTGGGGGGACATGGTGTTAGAAATCCCTGTGAAGAAGTGACTTGACTCCTACGTACGCCACCTGCTGGTCAGACCTTCCTGCGCTGTATGAAGCTGTAATACAGTGGAACCCTAACCCAGAGGCAGACTGCTCTAGAAGTGGTCCAGTGGAACCCTAACCCAGAGACAGACTGCTCTAGAAGTGGTCCAGTGGAACCCTAACCCAGAGACAGACTGCTCTAGAAGTGGTCCAGTGGAACCCTAACCCAGAGACAGACTGCTCTAGAAGTGGTCCAGTGGAAACCTAACCCAGAGACAGACTGCTCTAGAAGTGGTCCAGTGGAACCCTAACCCAGAGACAGACTGCTCTAGAGAAGTGGTCCAGTGGAAACCTAACCCAGAGACAGACTGCTCTAGAAGTGGTCCAGTGGAACCCTAACCCAGAGACAGACTGCTCTAGAAGTGGTCCAGTGGAATCCTAACCCGGAGACAGACTGCTCTAGAAGTGGTCCAGTGGAACCCTAACCCAGAGACAGACTGCTCTAGAAGTGGTCCAGTGGAACCCTAACACGGAGACAGACTGCTCTAGAAGTGGTCCAGTGGAAACCTAACCCAGAGACAGACTGCTCTAGAAGTGGTCCAGTGGAACCCTAACCCAGAGACAGACTGCTCTAGAAGTGGTCCAGTGGAACCCTAACCCAGAGACAGACTGCTCTAAAAGTGGTCCAGTGGAACCCTAACCCAGAGACAGACTGACACGTAGCTTAGTAAGACCGAGGAGGGACTGTTGTTGAATGACTTGGCCTCTCGGGTTTTGCTAGATCTGGAATCGTGTGTCAGATTTAGCCAGTAGAAGAGTTATTTAGTCGATGTAAACACAGTACTGTCTGTTACCCTACAGCCCCCAGACAATGCTGCTGGCTTACTACAATAGGTGACAAACCCTGATCTTCGCCAGGCTGCTCTCGGGTGTTATTGACTGTCTTGTTGTGTACTCAGTCAGACATGTTGAAACACTCCCCAGTAGATTCATGACAGGCTGGCTGGCTGGCTGGCAGGCTGGCTGGCTGGCAGGCTGGCTGTAGGACCGGCTGGCCCATCCCAGAGTGTACGACAGACCTGGGTTCAGAAACTATTTGAAATCTTTTAAAATATTTTTATCGTTTGATCTAGCCTGCCTAGAGTGCCATATCGATGGAGTTTGCCGTTTTGGGACTTCTCTATTGGCTCATTAAGCCAGGCAAGCTCAATCAAGCACATTCAGTATTTGAACTAATTTCACACAGTATCTGAACGTGGCAGGCCCAGCCCAGGGCGTAGGTGTTGTGCTCAGGCCTGCTCTGCTGACGTGATGTCAGGTCCTCTGTTTGCTCTGGGTGATGTAGTAGACAGTACAGCCTGTCAGGTCCTGTGTTTACTCTGGGTGATGTAGTAGACAGTACATCCTGTCAGGTCCTTTGTTTGCTCTGGGTGATAGACAGTACAGCCTGTCAGGTCCTGTGTTTACTCTGGGTGATAGACAGTACAGCCTGTCAGGTCCTTTGTTTGCTCTGGGTGATGTAGTAGACAGTACAGCCTGTCAGGTCCTGTGTTTACTCTGGGTGATGTAGTAGACAGTACATCCTGTCAGGTCCTGTGTTTGCTCTGGGTGATAGACAGTACAGCCTGTCAGGTCCTGTGTTTGCTCTGGGTGATAGACAGTACAGCCTGTCAGGTCCTGTGTTTGCTCTGGGTGATAGACAGTACAGCCTGTCAGGTCCTTTGTTTGCTCTGGGTGATGTAGTAGACAGTACAGCCTGTCAGGTCCTGTGTTTACTCTGGGTGATGTAGTAGACAGTACATCCTGTCAGGTCCTGTGTTTGCTCTGGGTGATAGACAGTACAGCCTGTCAGGTCCTGTGTTTACTCTGGGTGATAGACAGTACAGCCTGTCAGGTCCTGTGTTTGTTCTGGGTGATAGACAGTACAGCCTGTCAGGTCCTGTGTTTGCTCTGGGTGATGTAGTAGACAGTACATCCTGTCAGGTCCTGTGTTTGCTCTGGGTGATAGACAGTACAGCCTGTCAGGTCCTGTGTTTACTCTGGGTGATGTAGTAGACAGTACATCCTGTCAGGTCCTGTGTTTGCTCTGGGTGATAGACAGTACAGCCTGTCAGGTCCTGTGTTTACTCTGGGTGATAGACAGTACAGCCTGTCAGGTCCTTTGTTTGCTCTGGGTGATGTAGTAGACAGTACAGCCTGTCAGGTCCTGTGTTTACTCTGGGTGATGTAGTAGACAGTACATCCTGTCAGGTCCTGTGTTTGCTCTGGGTGATAGACAGTACAGCCTGTCAGGTCCTGTGTTTGCTCTGGGTGATAGACAGTACAGCCTGTCAGGTCCTGTGTTTACTCTGGGTGATGTAGTAGACAGTACAGCCTGTCAGGTCCTGTGTTTACTCTGGGTGATGTAGTAGACAGTACATCCTGTCAGGTCCTGTGTTTGCTCTGGGTGATAGACAGTACAGCCTGTCAGGTCCTGTGTTTGCTCTGGGTGATAGACAGTACAGCCTGTCAGGTCCTGTGTTTGCTCTGGGTGATAGACAGTACAGCCTGTCAGGTCCTTTGTTTGCTCTGGGTGATGTAGTAGACAGTACAGCCTGTCAGGTCCTGTGTTTACTCTGGGTGATGTAGTAGACAGTACATCCTGTCAGGTCCTGTGTTTGCTCTGGGTGATAGACAGTACAGCCTGTCAGGTCCTGTGTTTACTCTGGGTGATAGACAGTACAGCCTGTCAGGTCCTGTGTTTGTTCTGGGTGATAGACAGTACAGACTGTCAGGTCCTGTGTTTGCTCTGGGTGATGTAGTAGACAGTACATCCTGTCAGGTCCTGTGTTTGCTCTGGGTGATAGACAGTACAGCCTGTCAGGTCCTGTGTTTACTCTGGGTGATGTAGTAGACAGTACATCCTGTCAGGTCCTGTGTTTGCTCTGGGTGATGTAGTAGACAGTACAGCCTGTTGAGTGGGACTAGGGGCTCCGGAAGTAAAACAATACAATGATAACTACCCTAAACAACAGAATACTGGGGCTACTCAGGGCCTGAGTTCGAGGCTGGGGCCGACAAGACAAACAAAATAAACAGAATGGAGTCCAGCAGGCATCAGCTATGTAGCCAAGTGATCATAGGCTCCAGTGAACAGCAGTAGATGAAACAGGGAAGCCGTTAGGTAGTCGTTGCTACGCCAGACAAGCGGGAGACACAGCGTTCATGAAGTTAGCAGGCAGCGTCCTCACCTGACGTCCGGGCAAAGGCCAGTTGAGGGCACATCGGACGGAATTACACCGGCAGACCAGTCGTGCCGGATTGGCGGGGCTCCGTGTCGACAAAGGGTCCAGGCCAATTGGCAAAATAGGTATTGTAGCTGGAGTCATTTTGTTTGCTAGCCGGGAGATGCGCCTGGCTCAAGGCTAACTGGTGCTAGCTTCGGGACAAGGGCGTTAGCAACTATAGCCACTCGGTAGCGGCTAGCTAGCTGCGATGATCTGGTGGCTGTGTGTCTGTGTGTCTGTGTGTCTGTCTGTCTGTCTGTGTGTGTGTGTGTGAGTGTCTGTGTGTGGCAGTGTGTGTGTGTGGCAGTGTGTCTGTCTGTCTGTCTGTCTGTGTGTGTGTGTGTGTGTGGAGTGTCTGTGTGTGGCAGTGTGTGTGTGTGTGTGTGTGTGTGTGTGCAGTGTGTCTGTCTGTCTGTCTGTGTGTGTGTGTGTGTGTGTGTGTGCGAGTGTCTGTGTGTGTGTGTCTGTGTGTGTGTGTGTGTGTCTGTGTGTGTGTGTGTGTGTGTGTGTGTGTGGTGTGTGTGTGTGTCTGTGTGTGTGTGTGTGTGTGTGTGTGTGTGTGTGTGTGTGTGTGTGTGTGTGTGTGTGTGTGTGTGTGTGTGTGTGTGTGTGTAAACTGGACAGTTAATGGTGCATCACAGCTCCACCAGGACATCGCTGCACCTAGCCCCAGGCGGTGCAGTTACCCAGCCTGCCCTGCTCTCTAACACAAGCTTGTAAATATCAACTGGAAACATTAGAGGGTTGTTTTATGGACGTAAACATTCTGCCAAAGGAATATTACCCACCGTTCATGACATCTCACATGGTGAACAGAAAAGCCTTATTGAATGGATGTACTGGCTGCATTACTACCTCAGGGTAGACAGTAGTATACTGGAACTATATACTACCTCAGGTTAGACAGTAGTATACTGGAACTATATACTACCTCAGGTTAGACAGTAGTATACTGGAACTATCTACTACCTCAGGTTAGGATGTAGTATACTGGAACTATCTACTACCTCCAGGCCAGACAGTAGTCTGGAACTATCTACTACCTCAGGTTAGACAGTAGTATACTGGAACTATCTACTACCTCAGGTTAGACAGTAGTATACTGGAACTATCTACTACCTCAGGTTAGACAGTAGTATACTGGAACTATCTACTACCTCAGGTTAGACAGTAGTATACTGGAACTATATACTACCTCAGGTTAGACAGTAGTATACTGGAACTATATACTACCTCAGGTTAGACAGTAGTATACTGGAACTATATACTACCTCAGGTTAGACAGTAGTATACTGGAACTATATACTACCTCAGGTTAGACAGTAGTATACTGGAACTATCTACTACCTCAGGTTAGACAGTAGTATACTGGAACTATCTACCTCAGGGTAGACAGTAGTATACTGGAACTATATACTACCTCAGTTAGACAGTAGTATGGAACTATCTACTACCTCAGGTTGAACAGTAGTATACTGGAACTATATACTACCTCAGGTTAGACAGTAGTATACTGGAACTATACTACCTCAGGGTGAACCTAGTATACTGGAACTATATACTATCTACTCCAGGTTAGACAGTAGTATACTGGAACTATATACTACCTCAGGGTAGACAGTAGTATACTGGAACTATATACTACCTCAGGGTAGACAGTAGTATACTGGAACTATATACTACCTCAGGTTAGACAGTAGTATACTGGAACTATCTACTACCTCAGGGTAGACAGTAGTATACTGGAACTATATACTACCTCAGGGTAGACAGTAGTATACTGGAACTATATACTACCTCAGGGTAGACAGTAGTATACTGGAACTATCTACTACCTCAGGTTAGACAGTAGTATACTGGAACTATATACTACCTCAGGTAGACAGTAGTATACTGGAACTATATACTACCTCAGGTTAGACAGTAGTATACTGGAACTATATACTACCTCAGGTTAGACAGTAGTATACTGGAACTATATACTACCTCAGGTTAGACAGTAGTATACTGGAACTATATACTACCTCAGGTTAGACAGTAGTATACTGGAACTATATACTACCTCAGGTTAGACAGTAGTATACTGGAACTATATACTACCTCAGGTTAGACAGTAGTATACTGGAACTATATACTACCTCAGGGTAGACAGTAGTATACTGGAACTATATACTACCTCAGGTTAGACAGTAGTATACTGGAACTATCTACTACCTCAGGTTAGACAGTAGTATACTGGAACTATATACTACCTCAGGTTAGACAGTAGTATACTGGAACTATATACTACCTCAGGTTAGACAGTAGTATACTGGAACTATATACTACCTCAGGGTAGACAGTAGTATACTGGAACTATATACTACCTCAGGTTAGACAGTAGTATACTGGAACTATATACTACCTCAGGTTAGACAGTAGTATACTGGAACTATATACTACCTCAGGTTAGACAGTAGTATACTGGAACTATATACTACCTCAGGTTAGACAGTAGTATACTGGAACTATATACTACCTCAGGTTAGACAGTAGTATACTGGAACTATATACTACCTCAGGGTAGACAGTAGTATACTGGAACTATCTACTACCTCAGGGTAGACAGTAGTATACTGGAACTATATACTACCTCAGGGTAGACAGTAGTATACTGGAACTATATACTACCTCAGGGTAGACAGTAGTATACTGGAACTATATACTACCTCAGGGTAGACAGTAGTATACTGGAACTATATACTACCTCAGGTTAGACAGTAGTATACTGGAACTATATACTACCTCAGGTTAGACAGTAGTATACTGGAACTATCTACTACCTCAGGGTAGACAGTAGTATACTGGAACTATATACTACCTCAGGGTAGACAGTAGTATACTGGAACTATATACTACCTCAGGGTAGACAGTAGTATACTGGAACTATATACTACCTCAGGGTAGACAGTAGTATACTGGAACTATATACTACCTCAGGGTAGACAGTAGTATACTGGAACTATATACCACCTCAGGGTAGACAGTAGTATACTGGAACTATATACTACCTCAGGTTAGACAGTAGTATACTGGAACTATATACTACCTCAGGTTAGACAGTAGTACACTGGAACTATATACTACCTCAGGTTAGACAGTAGTATACTGGAACTATATACTACCTCAGGTTAGACAGTAGTATACTGGAACTATATACTACCTCAGGTTAGACAGTAGTATACTGGAACTATATACTACCTCAGGGTAGACAGTAGTATACTGGAACTATATACTACCTCAGGTTAGACAGTAGTATACTGGAACTATCTACTACCTCAGGGTAGACAGTAGTATACTGGAACTATATACTACCTCAGGTTAGACAGTAGTATACTGGAACTATCAACTACCTCAGGTTAGACAGTAGTATACTGGAACTATATACTACCTCAGGGTAGACAGTAGTATACTGGAACTATATACTACCTCAGGTTAGACAGTAGTATACTGGAACTATATACTACCTCAGGTTAGACAGTAGTATACTGGAACTATATACTACCTCAGGTTAGACAGTAGTATACTGGAACTATATACTACCTCAGGTTAGACAGTAGTATACTGGAACTATATACTACCTCAGGGTAGACAGTAGTATACTGGAACTATCTACTACCTCAGGGTAGACAGTAGTATACTGGAACTATCTACTACCTCAGGGTAGACAGTAGTATACTGGAACTATCTACTACCTCAGGTTAGACAGTAGTATACTGGAACTATATACTACCTCAGGTTAGACAGTAGTACACTGGAACTATATACTACCTCAGGTTAGACAGTAGTACACTGGAACTATATACTACCTCAGGGTAGACAGTAGTACACTGGAACTATATACTACCTCAGGTTAGACAGTAGTACACTGGAACCATCTACTACCTCAGGTTAGACAGTAGTACACTGGAACCATCTACTACCTCAGGGTAGACAGTAGTACACTGGAACTATCTACTACCTCAGGTTAGACAGTAGTATACTGGAACTATCTACTACCTCAGGTTAGACAGTAGTATACTGGAACTATATACTACCTCAGGGTAGACAGTAGTATACTGGAACTATATACTACCTCAGGTTAGACAGTAGTATACTGGAACTATATACTACCTCAGGTTAGACAGTAGTATACTGGAACTATATACTACCTCAGGGTAGACAGTAGTATACTGGAACTATATACTACCTCAGGTTAGACAGTAGTATACTGGAACTATCTACTACCTCAGGTTAGACAGTAGTATACTGGAACTATCTACTACCTCAGGGTAGACAGTAGTATACTGGAACTATCTACTACCTCAGGGTAGACAGTAGTATACTGGAACTATCTACTACCTCAGGGTAGACAGTAGTATACTGGAACTATCTACTACCTCAGGTTAGACAGTAGTACACTGGAACTATATACTACCTCAGGGTGGATAGTAGTATACTGGAACTATCTACTACCTCAGGTTAGACAGTAGTATACTGGAACTATATACTACCTCAGGGTAGACAGTAGTATACTGGAACTATCTACTACCTCAGGTTAGACAGTAGTATACTGGAACTATATACTACCTCAGGTTAGACAGAAGTACACTGGAACTATATACTACCTCAGGTTAGACAGTAGTACACTGGAACTATATACTACCTCAGGTTAGACAGTAGTACACTGGAACTATCTACTACCTCAGGGTAGACAGTAGTACACTGGAACTATATACTACCTCAGGTTAGACAGTAGTATACTGGAACTATATACTACCTCAGGTTAGACAGTAGTATACTGGAACTATATACTACCTCAGGTTAGACAGTAGTATACTGGAACTATATACTACCTCAGGGTAGACAGTAGTATACTGGAACTATCTACTACCTCAGGGTAGACAGTAGTATACTGGAACTATATACTACCTCAGGTTAGACAGTAGTATACTGGAACTATATACTACCTCAGGTTAGACAGTAGTATACTGGAACTATCTACTACCTCAGGTTAGACAGTAGTATACTGGAACTATATACTTCCTCAGGTTAGACAGTAGTATACTGGAACTATATACTTCCTCAGTTTACTAGAGACAGTAGTCTCAGTAGATTATGCCAAATCCTGGACTAAAAATATGTCAGAGAAATTGTTTTTAATCCAGGACTAGGCTTAATCGGCACCCGGGAAACCAGGTAGGGGAAAAACACTGGCGAGAAGGCATCAGAACAAAGACAGGTGAATCATTAGCTCTATGGATATATGACCTGTTCAGTCCCATCAGTAGGATAAGTGCAGACGGCATATGGACAGACTGAGACCACCTTAAACAGCACAGAATATAACCCAGCCTGGACAATAATCTGTGGAATTAGAGGGAGTTCAGCTGCTGCTCAATCTGTGCCACTAAATAAACAGAGTTCAGACGGATGGCACTGTTTGTTTGGTTAGTCTAATTTACCATCTCCATCTGGTTAGTCTAATTTACCATCTCCATCTGGTTAGTCTAATTTACCATCTCCATCTGGTTAGTCTAATTTACCATCTCCATCTGGTTAGTCTAATTTACCATCTCCATCTGGTTAGTCTAATTTACCATCTCCATCTGGTTAGTCTAATTTACCATCTCCATCTGGTTAGTCTAATTTACCATCTCCATCTGGTCAGTCTAATTTACCATCTCCATCTGGTCAGTCTAATTTACCATCTCCATCTGGTTAGTCTAATTTACCATCTCCATCTGGTTAGTCTAATTTACCATCTCCATCTGGTTAGTCTAATGTACCATCTCCATCTGGTTAGTCTAATTTACCATCTCCATCTGGTCAGTCTAATTTACCATCTCCATCTGGTTAGTCTAATTTACCATCTCCATCTGGTTAGTCTAATTTACCATCTCCATCTGGTCAGTCCAATTTACCATCCCCATCTGGTTAGTCTAATTTACCATCTCCATCTGGTTAGTCTAATTTACCATCTCCATCTGGTTAGTCTAATTTACCATCTCCATCTGGTTAGTCTAATTTACCATCTCCATCTGGTTAGTCTAATTTACCATCTCCATCTGGTTAGTCTAATTTACCATCTCCATCTGGTTAGTCTAATTTACCATCTCCATCTGGCTAGTCTAATAATAGTAGCTATAATACAGGTTGTTACTAGCTACCAGTAGCTATAATACAGGTTGCTACTAGCTACCAGTAGCTCTAATACAGGTTGCTACTAGCTCCCAGTAACTCTAATACAGGTTGCTACTAGCTACCAGTAGCTCTAATACAGGTTGCTACTAGCTACCAGTAACTCTAATACAGGTTGCTACTGAATGGTAAAAGGCATTAGCAAGGTGTCAGTAGGGTTTTCTAACTATGTTCCTAACGCTGTACTGAATGGTAAAGATCAGAACGACACCAGCGAGGAGTCAGTAGGGTTTTCTAACTATGTTCCTAACGCTGTACTGAATGGTAAAAGGCAGAAAAACACTAGCAAGGAGTCAGTAGGGTTTTCTAACTATGTTCCTAACGCTGTACTGAATGGTAAAGATCAGAACGACACCAGCGAGAAGTCAGTAGGGTTTTCTAACTATGTTCCCAACGCTGTACTGAATGGTAAAGATCAGAACGACACCAGCGAGAAGTCAGTAGGGTTTTCTAACTATGTTCCCAACGCTGTACTGAATGGTAAAAGGCAGAACAACTCTAACAGGATATTACAGCATCTCCAGACAGAACAATAGAGCCCAAATCTCCTCCAGGCCCCTCTAGAGTTTCATTTCCTCCCCACTAACCCTAGCAGCTGCTGCCTGAGCTGGGACGCACTCCACACTCCACACCTCTAGTCCCTGCCTCATTGTTTCTGAAACGGCACCCTATTCCCTCAGTAGTGCACTACTTTTGACCAGGGGCCAGCGCATTTGGCTTTGGGGCAATTCCATGCCAGCGTAGGCCAGCGTAGGCCAGCGTAGGCCGGAAATATTTTTGGTAGCTCATATTGCTGGGAATTGCCAGGGACCTCTCAATAAGATATTATCACGATCCTTAGGTGCCGATACGATATGATATTGCGATTCTATATGTATCGTGATGATTCGATACTGTAATACTGCAAGTTTATCATTTTAAAAGGCTAATTGATCATTAGAAAACCCTTTTGCAATTATGTTAGCACAGCTGAAAACTGTTGTCCTGATTAAAGAAGCAATAAAACTGGCCTTCTTTAGACTAGTTGAGTATCTGGAGCATCAGCATTTGTGGGTTCGATTCCAGGCTCAAAATGGCCAGAAACAAATAACTTTCTTCTGAAACTCGTCAGTCTACTCTTGTTCTGAGAAATTAAGGCTATTCCAATGTGAGAAATTGCCAAGAAACTGAAGATCTCGTACAAAGCTGTGTACTACTCCCTTCACAGAACAGCGCAAACTGGCTCTAACCAGAATAGAAAGAGGAGTGGGAGGCCCCGGTGCACAACTGAGCAAGAGGACAAGTACATTAGAGTGTCTAGTTTGAGAAACAGACGCCTCACAAGTCCTCAACTGTCAGCTTCATTAAATAGTACCCACAAAACACCAGTCTCAACGTCAACAGTGAAGAGGCGACTCCGGGATGCTGGCCTTCTAGGCAGAGTTCCTCTGTCCAGTGTCTGGGTTCTTTTGCCCATCTTAATCTTTTCTTTTTATTGGCCAGTCTGAGATGTGGCTTTGTCTTTTTGATTGGACCTTTATTTAACCTTTATTTAACTAGGAAGGTCAGTTATTAAGAAAAAAATCTTATTTTCAATGACGACCAGGGAACAGTGGGTTAACTGTCCTGTTCAGGGGGCAGAACGACAGATTTTTACCTTGTCAGCTCGGGGATTCGATCCAACAACCTTTCAGTTACTAGTCCAACGCTCTAACCAATAGGCTACCTGCCGTCTTTGCAACTCTGCCTCGAAAATTTGATTTGATGGACCGGTGGGGACCTGATCCTAGATCAGCACTCCGACTCGAAAGACACTTTGTGGATACGGGACCTGATCCTAGATCAGCACTCCGACTCGAAAGACACTTTGTGGATACGGGACCTGATCCTAGATCAGCACTCCGACTCGAAAGACACTTTGTGGATACGGGACCTGATCCTAGATCAGCACTCCGACTCGAAAGACACTTTGTGGATACGGGACCTGATCCTAGATCAGCACTCCGACTCGAAAGACACTTTGTGGATACGGGACCTGATCCTAGATCAGCACTCCGACTCGAAAGACACTTTGTGGATACGGGACCTGATCCTAGATCAGCACTCCGACTCGAAAGACACTTTGTGGATACGGGCCCTGATCCTAGATCAGCACTCCGACTCGAAAGACACTTTGTGGATACGGGACCTGATCCTAGAGCTGCACTCCGACTCGAGTACACTTTGTGGATACGGGCCCTGATCCTAATGTCCTTTCTACAGTGAACCAAGAAGCCTTTCCTCTCCTTCAACGCCAGAATGTTCCCAGCTCCCATAGAACAACAATAGGATGGTCCTCCTACAGACCAGATGCTATCTCCTCTCCGAAAGTCCTGGGTCCGTATTCATCAAGCACCTCTCAGAGTAGGAGTACTGATCTAGGATCAGGTCCCCCTCTTTAACAGTCCTGAGCCCGTATTCATCAAGCATCTCTCAGAGTAGGAGTACTGGTCTAGGATCAGGTCCCCCTCTTTAACAGTCCTGGGCCCGTATTCATCAAGCACCTCTCAGAGTAGGAGTACTGATCTAGGATCAGGTCCCCCTCTTTAACAGTCCTGGGTCCGTATTCATCAAGCACCTCTCAGAGTAGGAGTACTGATCTAGGATCAGGTCCCCTCTTTAACAGTCCTGGGTCCGTATTCATCAAGCACCTCTCAGAGTAGGAGTACTGATCTAGGATCAGGTCCCCCTCTTTAACAGTCCTGAGCCCGTATTCATCAAGCATCTCTCAGAGTAGGAGTACTGATCTAGGATCAGGTCCCCCTCTTTAACAGTCCTGGGCCCGTATTCATCAAGCACCTCTCAGAGTAGGAGTACTAGTCTAGGATCAGGTCCCCCTCTTTAACAGTCCTGGGTCCGTATTCATAAAGCACCTCTCAGAGTAGGAGTACTGATCTAGGGTCAGGTCGCCCTCTCTTTTATTCATTATGATTTAGAAAGCAAACTGATCCTAGACCTGAATTCCTATCTAAAAGATGACATCTTTCCTAGGAGAACATTATTTTCAGTTTATATCGAATTAGCAACAATTACAGCCATCATCCTTTTCTCTGTCAGTTGGAAGTTACAGAAAAAAGAAAGTCCTGAAGGTTTATAAAGGTTATTTCTTTCCTAGCGGTTTATATGGATAGTTTAGTAATGCAGCTAATCAGAATAAAAACCCACAGACTGCCATCATCATTTTGTCCGTCTGTACCCCCCACGAAGGTACTTAAACTCTTAAGACTACGTCCCAAATGGCACCCTATTCACTATATAGTGAAATACAAAAGTAGTGCACTACATAGGAAGTATGGTGCCATTTGTTTGACGCAGCCATCGGTTATAGGCTTACGTTCCTACACGGTGACTGACCTCCAAAAACATGCACTCATTAATGTTGTTGTTATTGTGCTTTCCTACTGCACATTCTACAAAACACCTCAGGTTCTGGAGCTTTAAAGAGGCTATGCCTGTTCTCCAACTGGTTGACAGGGGTTAACACTGGGTTAGATGGAGGGACAGAGGGAGACAGAGAGAGGGTCTCTCCCACTAGTTGTCCCTCATTAGCCAGTCCAGTCAACACAGTAACCCAGAGAGAGAGAGAGAGAGACAGAGACAGAGACAGAGAGAGAGAGAGAGAGAGAGAGAGAGAGACTCTCCCACTAGTTGTCCCTCATTAGCCAGTCCAGTCAACACAGTAACCCAGAGAGAGAGAGAGAGAGAGAGAGAGAGAGAGAGAGAGAGAGAGAGAGAGAGAGAGAGAGAGAGAGAGAGAGAGAGAGAGAGAGAGAGAGAGAGAGAGAGAGAGAGAGAGAGAGAGAGAGAGAGAGAGAGAGAGAGAGAGAGACAGAGAGACAGCACACATATGTTTCCTTTTCTTCCCGGAGGCAGCGTGAATAGAGGATGTTTGATATCCTCGCTGTACGCTGGGGGTTGGGAGTGTATTGTACACTACACTATTTGCGTTGGGACGCCAAAGACCAGACGACATATACCCAGCCTCAGCCCAAACCCCTAAACCCAGCCTCAGCCCTAACCCCTAAACCCAGCCTCAGCCCTAACCCCAGCCCTAACCGCAGTCTCAGCCCTAACCCTAGCCCTAACCCCAGTACTTACCCCAGCCCTAACCCCAGCTCCAGTCTCAGCCCTAACCCCAGCTCCAGTCTCAGGCCTAACCCCAGCCTCAGCTCTAACCCCAGCTCCAGTCTCAGCCCTAACCCCAGCCTCAGCCCTAACCCCAGCCTCAGCCCTAACCCCAGTCCTAACCCCAGCCTCAGCCCTAACCCCAGTCCTAACCCCAGCCTCAGCCCTAACCCCAGTTCTAACCCCAGCCTCAGCCCTAACCCCAGTCCTAACCCCAGCCTCAGCCCTAACCCCAGTCCTAACCCCAGCCTCAGCCCTAACCCCAGCCTCAGCCCTAACCCCAGCTCCAGTCTCAGTCCTAACCCCAGCCTCAGCCCTAACCCCAGTCCTAACCCCAGCCTCAGCCCTAACCCCAGTCCTAACCCCAGCCTCAGCCCTAACCCCAGCTCCAGTCTCAGCCCTAACCCCAGCTCCAGCCTCAGCCCTAACCCCAGCCTCAGCCCTAGACTTAATCCCAGCTCCATCCCCAGTCTCACCCTCAGCCCCAATCTCAGCCATATACCCTAATCCCAGCTCCATCCCCAGTCCCATTGCTAGGGGTGACTAATAGCTCTCACGCTTCGACAAATGCAAACCCTAATATCAGGCATGTGTCTCTCTCTCCCTCACTCTGGGTGTCTGGGGGGGTTTAATGGTGTGTGAACTTCAGCACAGTCACGATGCACAAACTGTCAACACTTCTATTTAAAAGGACACGCCACTCTCCTGATGCATCCATCTTCTCAGCGGGCTGGAAGACCGATACTGTGATATTACTGACAAACTGCCCAAAGTCCAAGCTATAGGTTAGAAGTCTGCCTTTCCCACAGGACACTTTCATAACAATACCCCTAACATGTAGTCAGACTATAACAAGCCAATTAGCCAGTCAGACTACAACAAGCTAATTGGCTAGTCAGACTACAACAAGCCAATTAGCCAGTCAGACTACAACAAGCTAATTGGCTAGTCAGACTACAACAAGCTAATTGGCTAGTCAGACTACAACAAGCTAATTGGCTAGTCAGACTATAACAAGCCAATTACCCAGTCAGACTACAACAAGCTAATTGGCTAGTCAGACTACAACAAGCCAATTAGCCAGTCAGACTACAACAAGCTAATTGGCTAGTCAGACTACAACAAGCTAATTGGCTAGTCAGACTACAACAAGCTAATTGGCTAGTCAGACCACAACAAGCTAATTGGCTAGTCAGACCACAACAAGCTAATTGGCTAGTCAGACCACAACAAGCTAATTGGCTAGTCAGACCACAACAAGCTAATTGGCTAGTCAAGCTACAACAAGCTAATTGGCTAGTCAGACTACAACAAGCTAATTGGCTAGTCAGACCACAACAAGCTATTTGGCTAGTCAGACTACAACAAGCTAATTGGCTAGTCAGACTACAACAAGCTATTTGGCTAGTCAGACTACAACAAGCTAATTAGCTAGTCAGACCACAACAAGCTATTTGGCTAGTCAGACCACAACAAGCTAATTGGCTAGTCAGACCACAACAAGCTAATTGGCTAGTCAAGCTACAACAAGCTAATTGGCTAGTCAAGCTACAACAAGCTAATTGGCTAGTCAGGCTACAACAAGCTAATTGGCTAGTCAGGCTACAACAAGCTAATTGGCTAGTCAGACTACAACAAGCTAATTGGCTAGTCAGACCACAACAAGCTAATTGGCTAGTCAGACCACAACAAGCTAATTGGCTAGTCAGGCTACAACAAGCTAATTGGCTAGTCAGACTACAACAAGCTAATTGGCTAGTCAGACTACAACAAGCTAATTGGCTAGTCAGACTACAACAAGCTAATTGGCTAGTCAGACTACAACAAGCTAATTAGCTAGTCAGACCACAACAAGCTATTTGGCTAGTCAGACTACAACAAGCTAATTAGCTAGTCAGACTACAACAAGCTAATTGGCTAGTCAGACCACAACAAGCTAATTGGCTAGTCAGACTACAACAAGCTATTTGGCTAGTCAGGCTACAACAAGCTAATTGGCTAGTCAGACTACAACAAGCTAATTGGCTAGTCAGACCACAACAAGCTATTTGGCTAGTCAGACTACAACAAGCTAATTGGCTAGTCAGACTACAACAAGCTAATTGGCTAGTCAGGCTACAACAAGCTAATTGGCTAGTCAGACTACAACAAGCTAATTGGCTAGTCAGACCACAACAAGCTATTTGGCTAGTCAGACTACAACAAGCTAATTGGCTAGTCAGACTACAACAAGCTAATTGGCTAGTCAGACTACAACAAGCTAATTGGCTAGTCAGACTACAACAAGCTATTTGGCTAGTCAGACTACAACAAGCTAATTGGCTAGTCAGACCACAACAAGCTAATTGGCTAGTCAGACTACAACAAGCTATTTGGCTAGTCAGACTACAACAAGCTATTTGGCTAGTCAGACTACAACAAGCTAATTGGCTAGTCAGACTACAACAAGCTAATTGGCTAGTCAGGCTACAACAAGCTAATTGGCTAGTCAGACTACAACAAGCTAATTGGCTAGTCAGACTACAACAAGCTAATTGGCTAGTCAGACTACAACAAGCTATTTGGCTAGTCAGACTACAACAAGCTAATTGGCTAGTCAGACTACAACAAGCTAATTGGCTAGTCAGACTACAACAAGCTAATTGGCTAGTCAGACTACAACAAGCTAATTGGCTAGTCAGACTACAACAAGCTAATTGGCTAGTCAGACTACAACAAGCTAATTGGCTAGTCAGACTACAACAAGCTAATTGGCTAGTCAGACTACAACAAGCTAATTGGCTAGTCAGGCTACAACAAGCTAATTGGCTAGTCAGACTACAACAAGCTAATTGGCTAGTCAGGCTACAACAAGCTAATTGGCTAGTCAGAACCCCCCCAGCCAAAACCTTATAGTGAGTTAGCTTGGCTCTCTGTTCAGTGTCTGTCTGCTGTAACAAGAGGGATGGGAGGGTGGACAAACAGACTCCTCATTCTTCGGATTTCAGACTAACACAAGAACAAGAGTGTTTGAGTTAAAACAAACAGCAACCACCAAAAACCTTATGAGCAAAGACAGTGTCTGAGACAGGTGAAGACATGGAGGTGGGCAGTAACAGACTTACCCTAATACGACCACGTTGGAGCAGAGCTAGTGCTGTAGTCCCCCCTCTCCCCTCTCCCCTCTCAGGCAGGGCTGGCTGGCTGTTGACTCCACACTGGGCTAATCCTACTTCAGCGGCTGCCTGTATAACTCTATGATAGAGCAGCAAGATAGAGGTGCATGTCAGTGCCGTGCTTCTCTGTGGAGATACAGAGATGTTTCTGACTCATACAGAGAGAGAGAGAGAGATAGGGATGTGTCTGAGAAAAATAAAATCGCACACTCTGTAACAACACACACCTCTCTCTCTCTCTCTCTCTCTCTCTCTCTCTCTCTCTCTCTCTCTCTCTCTCTCTCTCTCTCTCTCTCGTCTGGGGGAGGATTATCAGAAATGTGTTCCTCCCCTCTCTCTCTCTCTCTGTCGTTCCCTCCCTCTATCTTCACAGTACAGCCCTCCTCCTCCTCTCTCAATTCAATGTAAGGGCTTTATTATGGGAAACTTATGTTTTTAAAACTAAAGTTAAATAAACAATAAAAAATGAACAGTAAACATTACACACAAAACATTACACTCACTCTCTCTCATTCCTCCCTCCCTCCAGTCCAGTCCACCCCCAGCCCCTCTCTCCTCCAGTCCACCCCCAGCCCATCTCTCCCTCCAGCCCACCCCCAGCCCATCTCTCCCTCCAGTCCACCCCCAGCCCCTCTCTCCCTCCAGTCCACCCCCCAGCCCCTCTCTCCCTCCAGTCCACCCCCCAGCCCATCTCTCCCTCCAGTCCACCCCCAGCCCCTCTCTCCCTCCAGTCCACCCCCAGCCCCTCTCTCCCTCCAGTCCACCCCCAGCCCCTCTCTCCCTCCAGTCCACCCCCAGCCCTCTCTCCCTCCAGTCCACCCCCCCAGCCCCTCTCTCCCTCCAGTCCACCCCCCAGCCCATCTCTCCCCCAGCCCATCTCTCCCTCCAGTCCACCCCCCCAGCCCCTCTCTCTATCTGATCCCCTGTGAGTGTAGCAGACAGCTGGGGAGAACAGCCAGATACAGCTAGCTATATACACACACACACACACACACACACACACACACACACACACACACACACACACACACACACACACCCATCTCCACAGTGGAATGATAACCCAGGGATCAGATCAGATAGCAGCCAAGGGAATAGTGGTCTGGCAGGTTAGTGGTCTTTGGAAGAGGCACTCAGAGAAGAACATTCTCCTCTGCATCCCAAATGGCTCCATATTCCCCTATATAGTGCACTACTTTAGACCAGAGCGCAATGGGTCCTGGTCCAAAGTAGTGCACTACGTAGGGAATAATGTGCCATTTGGGACGCACACCGACTGACTGCTTGGATTGGGTGCCAGAGAGAGAGAGAGGAGAGGTGTCCTCAATTGCTTTTCTTTCCAGTGTCCGTACAGTAAAGGTGTAGATCTGAAACGCTCTGTGATAAATCACACCCTGGAAAGAGAGAGATGAATGAATCCCTCTGTTTTCACTCTTTCTCCAGTCTCTCCATCGTGCTGGCCTTATTGATCTTGTGCAACACATCTGCGCGTTGCTTGATGTTTGGGGTTTTAGGCTGGGTTTATGTACAGCACTTTGTGACATCAGCTGATGTAGTAACCCGAAAAGGTTGCTAGGCCGTATAGCTAGGCCGTATAGCTAGGCCGTATAGCTAGGCCAGTATAGCTAGGCCGTATAGCTAGGCCGTATAGCTAGACCGTATAGCTAGGCCATATAGCTAGACCATATAGCTAGATCCGTATAGCTAGGCCGACTAGTAGCTAGAGCGTGGATAAGCTAGTCAGATTAGCTAGAGCCGTAGCTGAGGCGGCATAGCTAGACATCGTATATAGCTAGACAGTGGGTGAAAAGTATTTAGCTAGGCCATATTGTGCAGTTCTAGACCATATAGCTAGACCATATTAAGCAGGGGGACCGTCTGGCACTGCAGGATTTGAGAAAAATCCCTGGCGCGTAGTGTGTTACTGATGGTAGGCAAATTATGTGAAAATACTTTGGTCCCAGCTCTCTGCAGGTCATTCACTATGTCCCCCTTTGTGGTTCTGGGATTTTTGCTCACCGTTCTTGTGATCATTTTGACCCCACGGGTGAGATCCTCGCGTGGAACCCCAGATCAAGTGAAGATTATTGGTCTTGTATGTCTTCCATTTCTAATAATTGCTCCCACAGTTGATTTCTTCAAACCAAGCTGCTTACCTATTGCCAGATTCAGTCTTCCCAACCTGGTGCAGGTCTACAATTTGTTTCTGGTGTCCTTTGACCAGCTCTTTAGTCTTGGCCATAGTGGAGTTTGGAGTGTGACTGTTTGAAAATTGTGGACAGTGTATTTTATACTGATAACAAGTTCAAACAGGTGCCATTAATACAGGTAATGAGTGGAGGACAGAGGAGCCTCTTAAAGAAGAAGTTACAGGTCTGTGAGAGCCAGAAATCTTGCTTGTTTGTATGTGACCAAATACTTATTTTCCACCATAATTTGCAAATAAATTCATAAAAATCCTACAATGTGATTTTCTGGATTTATTTTCCTCATTTTGTCTGTCATAGTTGAAGTGTACCTATGATGAAAATTACAGGCCTCTCTCATCTTTTTAAGTGAGAGAACTTGCACAATTGGTGGCTGACTAAATACTTTTTTTCCCCACTGTATCTAGGCCATATAGCTGGGCCATATAGCTGGGCCATATAGCTGGGCCATATAGCTAGACCATATAGCTAGGCCATATAGCTGGGCCATATAGCTGGGCCATATGTCTTCCATTTCTAACCATTGCTGAGGCCATATAGCTTCAAACCATATAGCCCCACCATATAGCTAGGCCATATAGCTAGACCATATAGCTAGGCTACATATGTAGCTAGACCATATAGCTAGGCCATATGGCTAGACCATATAGCTAGTGTGCCATATAGGTTGTGGACAGTGTCATATAGCTGATAACCATATAGTTAGGCCATATAGCTAGACCATATAGCTAGGTCATATAGCTAGACCATATAACTAGACCATATAGCTAGACCATATAGCTAGGCCATATAGCTAGACCATATAGCTAGACCATATAGCTAGACCATATAGCTAGACCATATAGCTAGATCATGGGGCGGCAGGTCGACTAGTGGTTAGAGCGTTGGACTAGTAACCAAAAGGTTACAAGATTGAATCCCCGAGCTGACAAGGTAAAAATCTGACAAGGTAAAAGAAATGATCAGTCTATACATATATATATATATATATATATATATATATATATATATATATATATATATATATATATATATATCAGTCTATATATTTTGGTTAAACTATCCCCAATTCAATGGAACTGCAACCCTCTGCATGCACAGTGCAATCACATGTACAGCTGATTCTCCAGATCTTGCATACTAATGAGATGCTATTGAGCCCACACTACTACACTGTCTGAGCCAAGGACTACATGCTTTCTGGTAAATTGTAATTACAATACTGGGTGGGGTGAATATATTTTATATGATATACATGATTTTGTTAATTACAGTGAGGGAAAAAGTATTTGATCCCCTGCTGATTTTGAACGTTTGCCCACTGACAAAGAAATGATCAGTCTATAATTCTAATGGTAGGTTTATTTAGAACAGTGAGAGACAGAATAACAAAAAAATCCAGAAAAGCGCATGTGAAAAATGTTATAAATTGATTTGCATTTTAATGAGGGAAATAAGTATTTGA
Source organism: Brachymystax lenok tsinlingensis (assembly GCA_030435695.1). NCBI lineage: Eukaryota > Metazoa > Chordata > Actinopteri > Salmoniformes > Salmonidae > Brachymystax > Brachymystax lenok. Next base: position 2,953,306 of record CM059819.1, on the reverse strand, counting down.
CCCCCTCTCAATCAGAAAGATTTCTGGCTCCCAGGTGTCTTTTATACAGGTAACGAGCTGAGATTAGGAGCACACTCTTAAAGGGAGTGCTCCTAATCTCAGCTTGTTACCTGTATAAAAGACACCTGTCCACAGAAGCAATCAATCAATCAGATTCCAAACTCTCCACCATGGCCAAGACCAAAGAGCTCTCCAAGGATGTCAGGGACAAGATTGTAGACCTACACAAGGCTGGAATGGGCTACAAGACCATCGCCAAGCAGCTTGGTGAGAAGGTGACAACAGTTGGTGCGATTATTCGCAAATGGAAGGAACACAAAAGAACTGTCAATCTCCCCTCGGCCTGGGGCTCCATGCAAGATCTCACCTCGTGGAGTTGCAATGATCATGAGAACGGTGAGGAATCAGCCCAGAACTACACGTGAGGATCTTGTCAATGATCTCAAGGCAGCTGGGACCATAGTCACCAAGAAAACAATTGGTAACACACTACGCCGTGAAGGACTGAAATCCTGCAGAGCCCGCAAGGTCCCCTGCTTAAGAAAGCACATATACATGCCCGTCTGAAGTTTGCCAATGAACATCTGAATGATTCAGAGGACATCTGGGTGAAAGTGTTGTGGTCAGATGAGACCAAAATTGAGCTCTTTGGCATCAACTTAACTCGCCTTGTTTAGAGAAGGAGGAATGCTGCCTATGACCCCAAGAACACCATCCCCACTGTCAAACATGGAGGTGGAAACATTATGCTTTGGGGGTGTTTTTCTGCTAAGAGGACAGGACAACTTCACCGCATCAAAGGGACGATGGACGGGGCCATGTACCGTCAAATCTTGGGTGAGAACCTCCTTCCCTCAGCCAGGGCATTGAAAATGGGTCGTGGATGGGTACTAGCACTGATTATGACTGACAGCTGCTTTACTGAGGAGAGTATGACTGACAGCTGCTTTACTGAGGAGAGTATGACTGACAGCTGCTTTACTGAGGAGAGTATGACTGACAGCTGCTTTACTGAGGAGAGTATGACTGACAGCTGCTTTACTGAGGAGAGTAGTGCTAGGGTCCGTCTGTTATATCTGGAGTATTTCTTCTCTTATCTGGTGTCCTGTGCGAATTTAAGTATGCTCGCTCTAATTATCTCTCTCTTTCTTTTTTTCTTCTTCTCTCTCTCTCTCTCTCTCTCTCTCTCTCTCTCTCTCTCTCTCGGAGGACCTGAGCATTAGGACCATTCCTCAAGGCCTACCCGGATGTCCCGAGTCCACCTGGCCGTGCTGCTTCTCCAGTTACAACTGTTCTGCCTGTTTTATGAACATTTTAAAATCTTGTCCATGTTCTGTTATAATCTGCACCCGGCACAGCCAGAAGAGGACTGGCCACCCCTCACAGCCTGGTTCCTCTCTAGGTTTCTTCCTAGGTTTTGGCCTTCTAGGGAGTTTTTCCTAGCCACCGTGCTTTTACACCTGCATTGCTTGCTGTTTGGGGTTTTAGGCTGGGTTTCTGTACAGCACTCTGTGACATCAGCTGATGTAAGGGGGGCTTTATAAATAAATTTGATTTGATTTGAGTATGACTGAGTACAACATTTTTCTCTCAGCTCCATGGCAAAATGTGTAGAATTACAGGAAATTGGCTTTAAAAATGTAAAGATTATCTACACAACGATAGGTGCCTCTAAAATGTTTTAAATAATTCAGCAGAACCAACAGACCCACCGCGCCCATTGCCACGCCCACCAACTAAGCCCCTTCCTAATCCAGAAAAGAACTTGTCCTCCTCCTCCTGCAGTAGAACTGGTTGACCCACCCCTGAAAGGCATCTTAACACCTAGTCATAACCCCACATTCAACACAATGGCCCTGAGAGAGCTGTGGACTACCTGCCGTGTTGCACAGCTGTGTTCTGAATCTGAACTGCGCTTACCTGAGCTGAGTTCAACAAGGCTTCCCGGTTCGGCGGAGAACATTAAAATTTCAATTTGAACGATTTGAACGAAGATGACAAAAACCCGGCACACTACCATCTCCTTATCTTACGTTAAGACCACACAAATGTAATTAACTGTATAAACAGATTACATTTGTTATTTGTTTTTTTTTAAGTGAGACGAGCAAGAAAAAAAAAAATATATATCTTTAATAAAATGTTTTATAAAAATGTGCACCTCTTCTAATAATACTGAACCAAGTTAGTACAACAACCTAGCGACCTCGCCGAGAGACTTTAGACGTTTGGTATTGAAGTGAATGGGGGAGAAGAGAATAGAGCCCGGGTCGACCCCCGCCCCCCCTAGCACGTCTGGGCCACCACACTTATCCGCTACATTGGTGTCAGGTGTTGGACAGCACCATTTGAAAAAGCGTGTCCCAGACACATTTTTGTCAAAGTACATTTTTCAGAGGCATAGATCTAAACAGTAGCCTGCTAACACTGTAGTCTAGCTACAGGACAGTGTTCTGCCAAGGCCTCTAAAACAGTAGCCCGCTAACACTGTAGTCTAGCTACAGGACAGTGTTCTGCCAAGGCCTCTAAACAGTAGCCCGCTAACACTGTAGTCTAGCTACAGGACAGTGTTCTGCCAAGGCCTCTAAAACAGTAGCCCGCTAACACTGTAGTCTAGCTACAAGACAGTGTTCTGCCAAGGCCTCTAAACAGTAGCCTAATAACACTGTAGTCTAGCTACAGGACAGTGTTCTGCCAAGGCCTCTAAAACAGTAGCCCGCTAACACTGTAGTCTAGCTACAGGACAGTGTTCTGCCAAGGCCTCTAAACAGTAATAACATGGTGTATAATGAGGAAAACAGTAGACGTGCCCTGGAGAGTCATATTCACGGTTTCTGTAGTTTAGGTCATATCACAGGAAGTGTCTCAGCTAGTGTTTAAAGCCTCTTCATGGGACCTAGATAGTGTTGAGGATGTACCCTGCTGAGCTGGGGGAGGGAGGGGGGGATTATTTAAAAAACATTTTTTTATCTGGAACAGCACCATCTAGTGGTCAGAACCTGGTAATATCACCTTTTTATTGTATTTAACTATGCAAGTCAGTAGAGAACAAACTCTTATTTACAACGACGGATCACGGCCGGTTGTGATACAGCCTGGAATCGAACCAGGGTCTGTAGTGACGCCTCAAGCACTGAGATGCAGTGACCGCTGCGCCACTCGGGCCTGAACATGTACTCTGAACTATTTTCTCTGAACAGCGTGAGGAGGAAAAAAATTAAAAAGAACGTTACCAAATTCACTGAGAATATATTACATAAGATAAAGAAGCAATACTCTAAGCCGCACATCCATTCTAATGGTCGGACAGAGAAAACTGATACGATATACTCGCTGTCGGGGTGGGATTGATGTGAGGGTCCGTAGGTGGCTGTTGACCATTTCTTTTGGATTATTCATCTCTAACTCATTGTTAGTTTGGTCTAACTCATTGTTAGTTTGGTCTAACTCATTGGTAGTTTGGTCTAACTCATTGGTAGTTTGGTCTAACTCATTGGTAGTTTGGTCTAACACATTGGTAGTTTGGTCTAACACATTGGTAGTTTGGTCTAACTCATTATTAGTTTGGTCTAACTCATTGGTAGTTTGGTCTAACTCATTGGTAGTTTGGTCTAACTCATTGGTAGTTTGGTCTAACACATTGGTAGTTTGGTCTAACTCATTATTAGTTTGGTCTAACTCATTGGTAGTTTGGTCTAACTCATTGGTAGTTTGGTCTAACTCATTGGTAGTTTGGTCTAACTCATTGGTAGTTTGGTCTAACTCGTTGTTAGGGACTATATTTATTGAATATTACATGAATCCTATGAAATTAAAATACCCAATTTGGGTGCAATAAATTAGCTTAACTTCTCAGAAATGGAATAATATTTCAACAAAATAATGTTGCAGGGACGTTAATCTTGTCTGTTTCTAACAACAGAAAGGATCTGAGAACAATCTGACATGTGTTGAACTCATCTTGTGCTTTTTGAGGTGGAACGACCCCCCCACACATTAACACAGTAGCATTATGTTTACACAGACAGGACACAGGGGGGATATTTACAGTTCCTGTCTTGTGTTAAGTGTCTAGTAACATCCAGTCTATCACCTATTCAATCTCAGAGATAACATGTAGTGTCCTTTTGTTAGCTAAAATCCTTTTCATATCCTAAAAAGGTCCACATAGCATGCACGCAAAACACCAGTCTCAACGTCAACAGTGAAGAGGCGACTCCGGGATGCTGGCCTTCTAGGCAGAGTTCCTCTGTCCAGTTCTGTGTTCTTTTTCCCATCTTAATCTTTTCTTTTTATTGGCCAGTCTGAGATGTGGCTTTTTCTTTGCAACTCTGCCTAGAAGGCCGGCATCCCGGAGTCGCCTCTTCACTGTTGACGTTGAGACTGGTGTTTTGTGGGTACTATTTAATGAAGCTGCCAGTTGAGGACTTGTGAGGCGTCTGTTTCTCAAACTTGACACTAATGTACTTGTCCTCTTGCTCAGTTGTGCACCGGGGCCTCCCACTCCTCTTTCTATTCTGGTTAGAGGCAGTTTGCACTGTTCTGTGAAGGGAGTAGTACACAGCTTTGTACGAGATCTTCAGTTTCTTGGCAATTTCTCACATTGGAATAGCCTTAATTTCTCAGAACAAGAATAGACTGACGAGTTTCAGAAGAAAGTGCTTTGTTTCTGGCCATTTTGAGGCTGTAATCGAACCCACAAATGCTGATGCTCCAGATACTCAACTAGTCTAAAGAAGGCCAGTTTTATTGCTTCTTTAATCAGGACAACAGTTTTCAGCTGTGCTAACATAATTGCAAAAGGGTTTTCTAATGATCAATTAGCCTTTTAAAATGATAAACTTGGGTTAGCTAACACAACGTGCCATTGGAACACAGAAGTGATGGTTGCTGATAATGGGCCTCTGTACGCCTATGTAGATATTCCATAAAAAAGTAGCCGTTTCCAACATTAACTGTATTTCTGATCAATTTGATGTTATTTTAAATGGACAAAAAATGTTATTTTCTTGTGAAAACAAGGACATTTCTCAGTGACCTTTTGAACGGTAGAGTTATTAAAGAGACTCTGCTGCTGCAGGATGATGATCATTTCTGAATCTCACACCGGGACACTGTGGCCCTCCTGCTGCCTGCCTGCCTGCCTGCTGCCTGCCTGCTGCCTTCCTGCTGCCTGCCTGCGGTGTGTGACTGCCTGTTTTACAGACTGTAGATGTTCTCTTCTTCAGAGTAGATCTATGAAGGAGTTAGTCAGCTAGATGAAGACTGTCGGTGCCACACTAGGCCAGCTGAGCCACAGCCCCATACCCTCGCCCATCATACTCATCCATATTCAACGATCATATCAGATTATGAAAGCGCTCTGGTCAAGGAGCCAGCCTCCTCCTGCTGCACAAACCATTGAAGGTTTAAATCATGTCTGGGACAGCGAGTGGCCCGGGTCAAGTTTGGGAGCCCCCCCCCAGGGATGCTAAAATGATATATTAGCTTCTCAAAGGCTGGCTAAGGGCTTTGTGTTGATGCTTTGGCGGTCTGAAGGCAGCCTTCAGAGCACTAGTTACCCCCTCATGACCACTCTGGTTTAGGAAGTACAACAGAGTTCAGCTCTGCCAGAAAAGGGTTTAAAGGTCCAGGAATAGCATCCCCAGACAGAGGCCCTGTACCACTAGTCTACCCCATTCATTACTGTCTAAACACATTCCACAGCTGGATGGCTTTTCACTGTCAGAGGCCCTGTACCACTAGTCTATCCCATTAATTACTGTCTAAACACATTCCAAGGATGGATGGCTTTTCACTGTCAGAGCCCCTGTACCACTAGTCTATCCCATTAATTACTGTCTAAACACATTCCAAGGATGGATGGCTTTTCACTGCCACAGTGTATCAACTATTAGAAATATGTCATTGCCCATGTAAACCTGGGTAAAACGCCTTCGGCAATCAATAATAGCAAATATTTCAGGCTGTGAATTTCCTTTAACTGGGAGATTTTATATGCCGTCGTTAACTGCAGATCATTGTGTTCAAAAGAGCCAGAACTCATGAATCATCGTGTCGTTGGCCGGCGTCGGACCGGACCGACGGAGCCTCGGCCCGAGCTGAAGGTCGACTGTTGTTCCAGAACCGTTTCATCTTGTTTCACTTCGCTCTGTATTAGAGAGGCTAACCAACTCATGGAGGGAGGAGGGAACATATTTTGTTTGCTTCGTCTATGCTCTATTTGGCGAACGTTACACATTTTTCCTAGCTAACAGTACAATTATTTTTGTTTAAAACACGTTTGAAATTAAAGCTCTGGATAAATGACAAGCATTCAAGTTTTCCTGGCAACTTGTCGGGTCCTAATTGTGTATTAGTCAGCCAGCCTGAAGCAGGAAATAAATAGCTGATGACTGTTAAGAACCAGTTACGAGCTGTGGGGCAGTCTGACAAGGAGTAGCCAATACAGACTGACTAAACACAGACCCTAGGAATTACTAGGGTTGAGCGGTATCCAGATGTTCATATCGTCATACTGTCCTTCTCTCACACCGGGATATGCAGTATTACCGGCTTAACACACAAGGGGGTAGGGTCGCAAAGGGTCAGAAACTTTCCGGTAAATTTCCGGAATTTTTCCAGAAATTTTCCATGGGAAGTTAAAACCGGGAAATTTTGGGAATTTTGCTTTAAATTCATCAAAAAAAGTTTGCTTATAACAGTGAACCTTTTTTTTTTGTGGGATACACATTTGTAGGTTGTAGGTATTGTGGCGTATTTTGGTTAAACTATCACCAATTCAATGGAATTGCAACCCTCTGCATGCACAGTGCATTCTTCCATCACATGTACAGCTGATTCTCCAGATCTTGCACACTAATGGGATGCTATTGAGCCCACACTACTACACTGTCTGAGCCAAGGACTACATGCTTTCTGGTAAGTTGTGATTACAATACTGGATGGGGTGAATATATTTTATATGACATACATTTTCTAACTTGTTAACAATTTCCGCTAGTTAGTTGTTGCTACCATGTGGGTTTTAGCTTGCCTGAGCCTGCTAACTGAGGAGTGTTAATTCACCTGTTTCCATACATGTTTCATTTTAAAAACATTTATCTCACAAAAGAGTTGTTTTAATATAACTGCTTAACTATTTATCTGTACATGGAATTGTATTTATTTATTTTTTTAACTAATATTTTTCTAATCTTTACAGGAAAATGCCACGGGCAATTTATGTTTATATTTTATGTTTAATTTATTCCACTATCTATCTGATGTGTGGAGACATTTCACTGCAGCTAATGTAGAAGGAAAAGCTGTGTACATTTTGCAAATAATGTGCCAAATCGTATGTGAAGAATGCAACAAAGATGCAGAATCATCTGGCCAAGTGCATAAAGTTCCCTCGGCGCTCACAACAAGCAACCTCTGACAAAAGTCCCTCTACTTCTATTCGAGGTGAAAATGATGAATCTGACACCTTATCGATAGCAACAGCTCATGGTCTTCCTGGAATCAGAAGTTTTTATTTGACTCAATGGAGGAACGTCAGAGAAATGCTGATGAATGTCTTGCTCGAGCTGTGTATGCAACTGGTTCACCTCTGATGCTCAGGCAATGTGTATTGGAAGAGATTTCTGAATGTTCACCAGAGTATGCTGCTAAACACCATATACAGTATAGAAGGATGGTGTCCCTCACCATAGAGTATGCTGCTAAACACCATATACAGTATAGAAGGATGGTGTCCCTCACCATATAGTATGCTGCTAAACACCATATACAGTATAGAAGGATGGTGTCCTCACCATATAGTATGCTGCTAAACACCATATACAGTATAGAAGGATGGTGTCCCTCACCATATAGTATGCTGCTAAACACCATATACAGTATAGAAGGATGGTGTCCCTCACCATATAGTATGCTGCTAAACACCATATACAGTATAGAAGGATGGTGTCCCTCACCATATAGTATGCTGCTAACCACCATATACAGTATAGAAGGATGGTGTCCCTCGCCATATAGTATGCTGCTAAACACCATAGAAGGATGGTGTCCCTCACCATATAGTATGCTGCTAAACACCATATACAGTATAGAAGGATGGTGTCCCTCACCATATAGTATGCTGCTAACCACCATATACAGTATAGAAGGATGGTGTCCCTCACCAGAGTATGCTGCTAACCACCATATACAGTATAGAAGGATGGTGTCCCTCACCATATAGTATGCTGCTAAACACCATATACAGTATAGAAGGATGGTGTCCCTCACCAGAGTATGCTGCTAACCACCATATACAGTATAGAAGGATGGTGTCCCTCATCATATAGTATGCTGCTAAACACCATATACAGTATAGAAGACACTGCTCTCCAACCCAGATGTTTCTGGTTCAGACGCTGCTCTCCAACCCAGATGTTTCTGGTTCAGACGCTGCTCTCCAACCCAGATGTTTCTGGTTCAGACGCTGCTTTCTAACCCACAGATGTTTCTGGTTCAGACGCTGCTTTCCAACCCAGATGTTTCTGGTTCAGACGCTGCTCTCCAACCCAGATGTTTCTGGTTCAGACGCTGCTCTCCAACCCAGATGTTTCTGGTTCAGGCGCTGCTCTCTAACCCAGATGTTTCTGGTTCAGACGCTGCTCTCCAACCCAGATGTTTCTGGTTCAGACGCTGCTCTCTAACCCAGATGTTTCTGGTTCAGACGCTGCTCTCTAACCCAGATGTTTCTGGTTCAGACGCTGCTCTCCAACCCAGATGTTTCTGGTTCAGACGCTGCTCTCCAACCCAGATGTTTCTGGTTCAGACGCTGCTCTCCAACCCAGATGTTTCTGGTTCAGACGCTGCTTTCTAACCCACAGATGTTTCTGGTTCAGACGCTGCTTTCCAACCCAGATGTTTCTGGTTCAGACGCTGCTCTCCAACCCAGATGTTTCTGGTTCAGACGCTGCTCTCCAACCCAGATGTTTCTGGTTCAGGCGCTGCTCTCTAACCCAGATGTTTCTGGTTCAGACGCTGCTCTCCAACCCAGATGTTTCTGGTTCAGACGCTGCTCTCTAACCCAGATGTTTCTGGTTCAGACGCTGCTCTCTAACCCAGATGTTTCTGGTTCAGACGCTGCTCTCCAACCCAGATGTTTCTGGTTCAGACGCTGCTCTCCAACCCAGATGTTTCTGGTTCAGATCGTCGAGACAGACCGGTCTGGTGACATTGAGGTTGGACTCAATCTACCACTTGGTCTAAAGTAGTGCACTACATCGGGATTAGTGTGCCATTTGGGATGCAGACTCACTATGGGTTATTTTTGGAAATACTACTGATGGTTTTGAGAGTTACAAGCTGGCCTTTCTCCATCAGCAACAAAAACCAGATTCTAACCCACTGCCTCTCCCAATTCTGGAAAATAAAAAGCGCCCCGCTAAGCAGCACATACCGTACTTGTCTTCATGAAGTTGAACAAAATAACATTAGGCTAGTCTATTTGTTTTCGTGAATGAAAGGAATTTGGAGGAGGTGGCTAGGGCTGGCTAGAGATGCCAGAGAATAACAGGAGGGAACCACAAAAAACTCATGCATCAGTTGACAAGACTTATGTAAAATACCTAGAAAATGCTCCACCTTCCCTGGATACAACACATGTCCTGTTCTGAAGACCAAGGTGTGAGATTGAGCAAAAGTGTGTGTTTTCCTAAATATGTTTCTCCCGTCCAGGTAAGGGTTTAGCGCAAACAGTCCTCCCACCCTGTAACCAAGCAGACGTGCTGTCACAGAGCTGACGGGCTGGCCTTTACACAACAGACCTATCTATAGCTGCAGGGGGAATCTCTTGGAATGACAATAACTAACTAAATCATAGAGTGTGTGTGTGTCATGGCCACATTTGTCATTCAACCAATGGAATGTGTCATCTCAAACTCACCTATTTACATGTACATGTTAATAAATAGGTGAGTGTGGCAGGGTAGCCTGGTGGTTAGAGCGTTGGACTAGTAACCGAAAGGTTGCAAGTTCAATTCCCTGAGCTGACAAGGTACAAAATCTGTCATTCTGCCCCTGAACAGGCAGTTAACCCCACTGTTCCTAGGCCCGAAAATAAGAATTTGTTCTTAACTGACTTGCCTAGTAAAATAAAAGTAAAATAAATAAATAAATACATTTAGCAGACTCTCTTATCCAGAGCTACTTACAGGAGCAATTAGGGATAAGTGCCTTGCTCAAGGGCACAACACATTTTCACCTAGTCGGCTCAGGGATTCAAACCCGGCAACCTTTCAGTTACTAATCCAACACTCTTAACCCGCTAGGCTATTTAGCGATATGTTGAGATTCACGTTTCTATCTCAACCAAAAATGTCTAAGTTAAAAAAATAGGACTAAATCTTATCAAACTTTAAATTGCACTTGAAATAAAGTTTGATTTGATTTGAGATAACGTTTTGATTTGATTTGAAATACATTTTTGATTTTATTTAGCCCAATTCTTTAACTTTGATTCTTGGTTGAAATGGAGACGGTAATCCAACATATCAATTATTAATTTGTAGACAAACTGGAAATAAAGCCAGTGGCACAAAAGATTCCTTCAAAATGTTGATATTTAGTTGCGTTGACAACCAAACACAATTCAATATCCCTTTTGCGCTACAGTAAATAGCCTATTAACTTTGTGGACTAGTTAAAGGCCAGTTGAAAAACAGGGGGAGGGGTTTGGGCTTGTGTTCAAAATGCACCGCTTCTCTTTAAATGCATCCCTCCTTGCTTAGAGCCACACCCAGGCACACCTACCAAACGGAGCAAACATTTCTCCTCTGTTCAACAAAGTACAAGAACGTTTTGGGAAAATGGGTCGTTCAGAAAAAAAAACAGTTCCCACAACGTAGCAAACGTTCAAGCGAACTGAACACACCCCTCTCTTAGGTCACATTAATGTTCTATTATATAAATGAGTGGGTCTAATCATGAATGCTAATGAGTTAAACCCGCATTCCAACAGGTGTCTATTTCACAAGATGCCACTGGCTAAATATGACGTTAAAATGCCTATTTACTCTGTTCCATCTGACTGCGCCATCCACCGTCTCGTCAGCCCAGCCAGGCAATTTATCAACTTGATCTCCACTTTAAAAAGCATCTAGACATCATCTCACATTTCCTTTGGACTAACATTTCGTTTCTCAACAGAGCGGAGATTTGTATAAACGTTGCTGTCGGTCTCTCCGATATTTTTGCAACATCGTTTCAATATTGAAATTCGATCTCCTGCTGTCCCGTAGTAACGAACAGTCGGGACGAGACAGAAAGGCAGCATTTCTCAGCCAGTTGAATTCATGAATCCGCTGACATCATTTTTATGGATATATATATATATATACAAATAAATGTCAATTGAAAAAAAAAGTTAAAATGATACTAAGTTCAGCTTAGCATTTCACTGTAAGGTCTACACCTGTTGTATTCAGCATTTCACTGTAAGGTCTACACCTGTTGTATTCAGCATTTCACTGTAAGGTCTACACCGGTTGTATTCAGCATTTCACTGTGAGGTCTACACCTGTTGTATTCAGCATTTCACTGTAAGGTCTACACCGGTTGTATTCAGCATTTCACTGTAAGGTCTACACCTGTTGTATTCAGCATTTCACTGTAAGGTCTACACCTGTTGTATTCAGCATTTCACTGTAAGGTCTACACCTGTTGTATTCAGCATTTCACTGTAAGGTCTACACCTGTTGTATTCAGCATTTCACTGTAAGGTCTACACCTGTTGTATTCAGCATTTCACTGTAAGGTCTACACCTGTTGTATTCAGCATTTCACTGTAAGGTCTACACCGGTTGTATTCAGCATTTCACTGTGAGGTCTACACCTGTTGTATTCAGCATTTCACTGTAAGGTCTACACCGGTTGTATTCAGCATTTCACTGTAAGGTCTACACCTGTTGTATTCAGCATTTCACTGTAAGGTCTACACCTGTTGTATTCGACGCACGTGACAAATAAACTTTGATTTGAGCTAGTTCTCAGTCTTTCCAGCTTCAGTTTGAAGTGATTGTGTTAGCTGTGTTGTCGGCTAGCTCCTCTGAAACAACAGTGTCCTGACTAGAGAGCACATTGTCTATGCCTCGTTAGCTCATAGTTATGGATGTATCCAAATAAATGCAACTAGAAAACAGCTTTAAACAAATGAAAACGCTGCTACTTTGCTGTTATTCTGTCTGTAAATGAGCCCATTGAACAAACAACCGGCCTGCTTGGGTAGCAACCCTAGATTTGAGTCGGGACTATATCTTGTGGAAGGATGAAATAGTATTTTTTTTTGTTTTTAATGAAAATCAAAGCCGGTGTTTGGGGGATATATTGGCATGGTTTGCCAGCCCGATACAAACAACACCTGTGCCAATATATCCTCCAAACACCAGCTTCTCGGGCACATGATCGCTTAAATGATGCCCCAAAAGGCTCCTGTCAAACAGTATGCTAGTTCCCATCCCCATCCTCTCTCTGCTAGCCTCACTAAGAGAGAATTACATGTTTCTGCAATAAACTGTAACTTAGCTTTTACCTCAAAAAAATGTTTTAATGACAATAGAATACAAAATGAGTAGCTAACTAACATAGCCTGACATTAGCTAACTGACATAGCCTGACATTAGCTAACTAACATAGCCTGACATTAGCTAACTAACATAGCCTGACATTAGCTAACTGACATAGCCTGACATTAGCTAACTAACACTCCCTGACATTAGCTAACTAACATAGCCTGACATTAGCTAACTAACATAGCCTGACATTAGCTAACTAACACTGCCTGACATTAGCTAACAAACACTGCCTGACATTAGCTAACTGACATAGCCTGACATTAGCTAACTAACACTGCCTGACATTAGCTAACTAACACTGCCTGACATTAGCTAACTAACATAGCCTGACATTAGCTAACTAACACAGCCTGACATTAGCTAACTGACATAGCCTGACATTAGCTAACTAACACTGCCTGACATTAGCTAACAAACACTGCCTGACATTAGCTAACTGACATAGCCTGACATTAGCTAACTAACACTGCCTGACATTAGCTAACTAACACTGCCTGACATTAGCTAACTAACATAGCCTGACATTAGCTAACTAACACAGCCTGACATTAGCTAACTGACATAGCCTGACATTAGCTAACTGACACTGCCTGACATTAGCTAACTAACACTGCCTGACATTAGCTAACTAACACTGCCTGACATTAGCTAACTAACATAGCCTGACATTAGCTAACTGACATAGCCTGACATTAGCTAACTAACACAGCCTGACATTAGCTAACCAACATAGCCTGACATTAGCTAACCGACATAGCCTGACATTAGCTAACTAACACTGCCTGACATTAGCTAACTAACATAGCCTGACATTAGCTAACTAACATAGCCTGACATTAGCTAACTAACACTGCCTGACATTAGCTAACTGACATAGCCTGACATTAGCTAACTGACATAGCCTGACATTAGCTAACTAAGATAGCCTGACATTAGCTAACTAAATAGCCTGACATTAGCTAACTGACATAGCCTGACATTAGCTAACTAACATAGCCTAACATTAGCTAACTGACATAGCCTGACATTAGCTAACTGACATAGCCTGACATTAGCTAACTGACATAGCCTGACATTAGCTAACTGACATAGCCTGACATTAGCTAACTGACATAGCCTGACATTAGCTAACTAACATAGCCTGACATTAGCTAACTAACATAGCCTGACATTAGCTAACTAAATAGCCTGACATTAGCTAACTAACATAGCCTGACATTAGCTAACTAAATAGCCTGACATTAGCTAACTAAATAGCCTGACATTAGCTAACTAACATAGCCTGACATTAGCTAACTAAATAGCCTGACATTAGCTAACTGACATAGCCTGACATTAGCTAACTGACATAGCCTGACATTAGCTAACTGACATAGCCTGACATTAGCTAACTAAAGAGCAACCGTTAACCAACTAGATACTCTGAAAGCTAAATAAGATCGTTGCCAGGGACCAATATTGGTTGTAGTTTAAAATGTAACCTTTCAACAAAACCCTAAAAGTTGCATTAAACAATTCCTAACATTATTTGACCTTTTAACTGGCGACAAACATCTAACTTTACAAACTTACCAGTGAAACTTCCAACATCTTTTCCACAGAGTTGCTTAGCAACTAGGGTCGGTCGAGTAGCTGCTTTCCACTAGATAACACAGCCACGAAGTCGGACTGTGATGAAAACAAAACATTTGCTTTTTTGGGGGTCTTAATTCAGGGTTAAGCATAAAGTTTGCATTGTGGTTAACGTTAGCAGTAAAGTTAAGTTTTAAAATCCCGATTTTATGAAGTTCAATTTGTAGAAATGTGCTGGGGTTTATGACTTTGTGACTGGATTGGACACATGTGAATGACTCACCGACATACTGTAGCTAGGTGAAAGACATGTCCCCCTGACCCTTCTGTTGGACATACTGTAGCTAGGTGAAAGACATGTCCCCCTGACCCTTCTGTTGGACATACTGTAGCTAGGTGAAAGACATGTCCCCCTGACCCTTCTGTTGGACATACTGTAGCTAGGTGAAAGACATGTCCCCCTGACCCTTCTGTTGGACATACTGTAGCTAGGTGAAAGACATGTCCCCTCCGACCCTTCTGTTGGACATACTGTAGCTAGGTTGAAAATACAACTTGTGTTCTCTACAGTGACTGTACCCCAAATTGCACCCTCTTCCCTATATAGTGCACTACTATGGGTCCTGGTCAAAGGTACACTACATAGGGAATAGGGGTGCCATTTGGGACGTAGAGAAGCCTCTGGATGTGCCGGATACCCTTCTTCATAAGGCAGGACGTGTCACACTTCAGTGTTTGTGTATTGACAGAGCTGACATCCACAGTATCCTTCGGAGGGGGATTTAGAGATATAGAAATAAAGCACACGAACAACAGTATTCATTCAGAAAAAAGCTGACTTTATAATTTATTTACCTTGTTTCTGGGCAAGAGCCAAAGTTAACATTTTCGACACAGATATATTTCATTTCATTTCGGTACAACAACCCGTCGAATCGCAGATAAATAACAAATCGTTTCAAAGCAAAAAATAGTGATTAAAAAAGACAGGACTTCAGAAGATCCCTATGTTGTGTTGTGAGTGGATAGTTCGAAATTGAAAGGGTTTAAGTGACAGATGGCGTAATAACTTAAACAACAACGTTGACAAGCAGCTCAAGCAGCTCAAATAAAACTATGTTCAACTGCAGCTGCACTCGGTGTTCCAGGCAAGCAGCTGGTGCCACACTAGTCAAGGGTTATGAGGCAAGCAGCTGGTGCCACACTAGTCAAGGGTTATGAGGCAAGCAGCTGGTGCCACACTAGTCAAGGGTTATGAGGCAAGCAGCTGGTACCACACTAGTCAAGGGTTATGAGGCAAGCAGCTGGTGCCACACTAGTCAAGGGTTATGAGGCAAGCAGCTGGTGCCACACTAGTCAAGGGTTATGAGGCAAGCAGCTGGTGCCACACTAGTCAAGGGTTATGAGGCAAGCAGCTG
This sequence comes from Brachymystax lenok tsinlingensis, assembly GCA_030435695.1. Classification (NCBI taxonomy): domain Eukaryota; kingdom Metazoa; phylum Chordata; class Actinopteri; order Salmoniformes; family Salmonidae; genus Brachymystax; species Brachymystax lenok. The sequence continues at coordinate 2,937,708 of CM059819.1, read as the reverse complement.
GTGCCACACTAGTCAAGGGTTATGAGGCAAGCAGCTGGTGCCACACTAGTCAAGGGTTATGAGGCAAGCAGCTGGTGCCACACTAGTCAAGGGTTATGAGGCAAGCAGCTGGTGCCACACTAGTCAAGGGTTATGAGGCAAGCAGCTGGTGCCACACTAGTCAAGGGTTATGAGGCAAGCAGCTGGTGCCACACTAGTCAAGGGTTATGAGGCAAGCAGCTGGTGCCACACTAGTCAAGAGTTTTATCCCTAATCGCACCCTTTTCCCTTAAAGTCCTCTATAGGCCTATGGTGGTCCCTGGTCCAAAACAGTGCACTATAAAGGGACTATGGTGGGCCCTGGTCCAAAACAGGGAATAGGGAGGGCCCTGGTCCAGAACAGGGAATAGGGTGGGCCCTGGTCCAGAACAGGGAATAGGGAGGGCCCTGGTCCAGAACAGGGAATAGGGTGGGCCCTGGTCCAGAACAGGGAATAGGGAGGGCCCTGGTCCAGAACAGGGAATAGGGTGGGCCCTGGTCCAGAACAGGGAATAGGGTGGGCCCTGGTCCAGAACAGGGAATAGGGATGGCCCTGGTCCAGAACAATGCACTATAAAAGGGAATAGGGTGTCATTTGGGACAAAAACCAATCTTTTTCTTCTTACAAGGCCACAACATCCCTGTGTTAAACACATCACCATCACTTTGCTCATTGGGGAGTTTGTGGTTTCAGCACTACAATAGCACCTGAATGATGGTGCCAGAGATATATTTACAGTAGGCCTTTATCCCCGTGGGCCTCTGGACTGTGCACTCTAAAGGGCTGTTGTGTAGGGGAGAGCTGTACGTATGGATTTGTTCAGTAAACTGATTGTTTACATTGATACACATAAGAGTCTATAATATATATATATTATAGATATATAGATACATATAGAGTCTATCATGTTGCCAATGAGCTCAGCTGTAAATTTTAAAGATTTCATTAAGAATCTTTGGCAAAACATACGTCCCAGTCCATTATACATTTAACTCGTTTTTATAATTAAAACAACTCCATGACATGAAATACAGAATATAACGTGTTGTTAACGTCACCTATGTATTATTAAGACTAGGTGTGTGTTAAGATACTGTCAAACATGGGGTGGGGGGCGGGGCGGGGCTATTGTTGTGCCTCTACCGGATGACAAGTAGACGAGCTAGGAGGTGTGATGGTAGTGTACTCTCACAGAACATCAGCACATTGGTGTTTCTATATCAGATCAGGCACTGCACTTTACACAACAAAAGAAAGCCCCCCCCCTGAAAATCAGCATGATTGTTCTAGCGTGAATCCCTCTAACGTAACAGTTACAGCAGACGACGGAACTGAGTAAGGCAATGGGATGACGTCGTCGCATTTAAGAACATGGGTGGCTTTAGACTCGGCTGCAAACTTTGGTCGTTTTAATAAAATAATTATTTGTACTTTGGCAAAGTATTTCATAAAAAAAAAAAAAAAAATTAAAGTTTAGCATTTACAAAGAAATGTCTTGTGTACTTTTATTTAAGAGAAGCGTTTGATAAATAGAAAACACGTTAGCCTTTACATACGGCTGCATTGGGTTGACACCATAGATAAAGGACAGACAGAGGAGAGGGATTTAAAAGGTAAAGTGATGCTTTTAAGTTCCCCCAAAAAATCACATTCCCTATTGCCAATATAGTGCACTACTTTTGACCAGAGCCCCATAGGCCCTATAGTAGTGCACTAAATAGGAGCTAGGGTGCCAATTAGGAGGCAGGCTATGATTGACCTGCTCTGACTGTACACGATGAGAGAAACAGAGAAAGTCCTCCCTGATGAATATCATCAGTAACTACAATACTGTGGCTCTCCCTAGGATTCCTGATGTCCAGGCTCCTCACTACAGAGGGGACGAGAGGAATATTCAATACTGTGGCTCTCCCTAGGTTTCCTGATGTCCAGGCTCCTCACTACAGAGGGGACGAGAGGAATATTCAATACTGTGGCTCTCCCTAGGTTTCCTGATGTCCAGGCTCCTCACTACAGAGGGGACGAGAGGAATATTCAATACTGTGGCTCTCCCTAGGTTTCCTGATGTCCAGGCTCCTCACTACAGAGGGGACGAGAGGAATATTCAATACTGTGGCTCTCCTAGGTTTCCTGATGTCCAGGCTCCTCACTACAGAGGGGATGAGAGGAATATTCAATACTGTGGCTCTCCCTAGGATTCCTGATGTCCAGGCTCTTCACTACAGAGGGGATGAGAGGAATATTCAATACTGTGTCTCTCCCTAGGTTTCCTGATGTCCAGGCTCCTCACTACAGAGGGGACGAGAGGAGTAGGTCTGCATAGCCAGGTCTGAAGACCAGGCTATGGTCATCAAGCATCGACGCTCTGGGCTGGGGTTTGGGAAATGTATGAAATTAGAGAGACTTTAATGGATCTGATAATACCATGGCCTGGTCCCACGGCCTGGTCCCACGGCCTGGTCCCACGGCCTGGTCCCATATCTCCTTGTGCTGTCTTGTCAACTCCTATGGTTGTTATTGCTGTTTGGCCTGACCATGACCACAGGAGTTGGGTAACAGAGCCCAAGCCAATCTGGGACCAGGATCTGGTCGTCAATCAACAACACTCTCTCTGGGCTGGCGTTGAGGATCTGGTCATCAATCAACAACACTCTCTCTGGGCTGGCGTTTAGGATCTGGTCATTAATCAACAACACTCTCTCTGGGCTGGCGTTGAGGATCTGGTCATCAATCAACAACACTCTCTCTGGGCTGGCGTTGAGGATCTGGTCATCAATCAACAACACTCTCTCTGGGCTGGCGTTTAGGATCTGGTCATTAATCAACAACAGTCTCTCTGGGCTGGCGTTTAGGATCTGGTCATCAATCAACAACAGTCTCTCTGGGCTGGCGTTTAGGATCTGGTCATCAATCAACAACACTCTCTCTGGGCTGGCGTTTGGGAAGTTTATAAAGTTACAGAGACTTCCATGCTTGTACGATTTAGTGCTGGCTGGGTCCCACAGTGCTGGCTGGGGTAGTCACATGGCCGCTGTGTGCTTTCAGCCCTATCTTCTCCTTCTCTCTCTGCCTCCCTGCCTCCCGAGTGGCGTTACTACAGACCCGGGTTCATTCCTGGGCTGTGCCACAACCGGTCGTGGCCAGGAGTCCTATAGGACGGCTTACAATTGTCCCAGTGTCGTCCGGGTTAGGGGAGGGTTTGGCCTGGGGGACTTTACTTGGCTCATCGCGCTCTAGTGACTCCTTGTGGCCGGGCCGGGCGCCCGCTGGCTGAACCTGGTCGTCAGTTGAACAGTGTTTCCTCCGACACATTGGTGCGGCAAATAAATATGCATTTAACCTTTATTCAAATAGGCAAGTCAGTTAAGAACAAATTCTTATTAAAAAAAAAATATATATTTCACCTTTATTTAACCAGGTAGGCTAGTTGAGAACAAGTTCTCATTTACAACTGCGACCTGGCAATGACGGCCTACCCCGGGCCAAATCCTAACCCGGACGACGCTAGGCCAATTGTGCGCCGCCCTACGGGACTCCCAATCACGGTCGGGTGGGGAAACAGCCTGGAATCTAACCAGGGTCTGTAGTGACTCCTCTAACACTGAGATGCAGTGCCTCAGACCGCTGCGCCACACGGTTTTGCGGGTCATGTTTCGGAGGACGCGTGACTCCGCCTTCGCCTCTCCGAGAACGTTGGGAAGTTGCAAAAAGGGGGTTTAAAATATATATATTATATAAGTGAAGCTGTTAGGCATTGCCATTTACTGGCTGGAAGTCAGGCCAAATGTTTTCTCTCTCTCTTTTCTTGTGGGTCGGGGAGGAGGAGGAGAGGAGAGGAGAGGAGAGGAGAGGAGAGGAGAGGAGAGGAGAGGAGAGGAGAGGAGAGGAGAGGAGAGGAGAGAGAGGAGAGGAGAGGAGAGGAGAGAGGAGGAGAGGGCTGGGGGTTTAACGGAGCTTTTGATGTTTGATGGACACATCCCATAAGGCCTGGGTAATGGGGCGGTCCGGCTGTAGACAGATATATTTCCGAATCGGCTTGACATCTTGACATTGACTTATATTCAAGTGTATGAAACAGACAGGGCAGAACCTCAACCCCTGCAGGGAGCTGTGGGGGGATATAAATGCATAATATGAAAACTGGTATTGTTTTACCACATGGACGGATGGCCCCAACCCTGGACCACAATGCACTGTGTCTGTCTATCTGTGACTGTACCAGCTGCCACATCAAAACTCTCGGCCCTCTGTGTCCCAAAATGGCACCCTATTCCCTATGGGAACCTGGTCAAAAGTAGTGCACTATATAGGGAATTAGGGTGCTATTTTGGGACACAGCTCGTCGTACTTCCTCAATATCATCATCAGCGTATTAGTTTGTAATGTAATGTCTGAATCTATAGAGAGTGTGGATCCAGAGTGGTGCTGGTCATCTGGAGTGAGAAGTACCAGAGCTGAGGGGTTGGACGGCCTGAGCTGAGGGGTTGGACGGCCTGAGCTGAGGGGTTGGACGGCCTGAGCTGAGGGGTTGGACGGCCTGAGCTGAGGGGTTGGACGGCCTGAGCTGAGGGGTTGGACGGCCTGAGCTGAGGGGTTGGACGGCCTGAGCTGAGGGGTTGGACGGCCTGAGCTGGTGTGATTGGGTGAGTGTTCTGGTGTGGTTGAGTGAATGTTCTGGTGTGTGTGTGTGTGTGTGTTATTGTTGTTGAGTGTGTGAGGCATTGAGGGATGTGATTGCCCATAAAAGCTGATCTGAAATCAGTCCTGTGTTGTTCTCCCTAGTGGTATTGGTTAGGACTTGGTTGAGTAAGCTGATCCTAGATCTGCGTCGAAACGGGGGCAACTGTAAGCAGAGATGTAGTTGATTACAGCTGAGTGGGTCCTCTGCTGCGCGCTAGCGGCTCACTGCCAGGAGGGGGCGCTGTGACCAGGCTCCTCAGGTACACACAGGGGTTCCTCCTCCGCCCTAGACCCTGGGCTGTGGGGGGAGGTGGCGGGGGGCCAGGGGGCCTCACAGAGGATGACATGAGGGGCTGCAGCTCCTGCTCCTGGTCAGACAAGGCCCCCTCTTCTTCCTTCTCCTCCTCTCCTCCTGGTGGGAACTCAAACCGAGCGATGCCCTGAGCCACTATTGACCCAGCCCCTCTGGATCCAAAACCAGACCCACTAACTCCACTACCAGAGTAGGAGACAGGACGGGGCCCTCCCAGCCTGGAGAGGGCGCTGACGCGGGGGTGCAAGGGCTCTACGGGTCCCGGCGGGGAGGCCAGGCTCTCTAAGGAGGAGATGCTCTGGTTCCAGGCCTGCTGCAGGTCTATGGGGATGATTTTAGTAGCCTCCATGGAAACACACACAGGCAGTGTTCCAATGCCTCCCTTCCAGGGCAGGTTCCTCTCACTGCAGGTGGGGGACGGCGGGGCCACGGAGGGGCTCTGACACACCTCCAGACCGGCCGGGACTGAGACAGGTCAGACAGAGGAGCACACAGTCAGGATTCTGTATTAGTACAGTATTAGACAGGGGGGCACCAGGCCATTTTCTGAGGTTTCTAGTCTCTCCGGTGATCAATGTGTCCTTACCAGATTTGGGTCGTTCTTTGGGCGTCTCCGGGACCTTTCGAGCCACAAAGGTGATGCCAACGTCCTCCTCCTTCTCTGGCTCCAAGTGTTCCCCCTTCTCATCCTCCGACTCCACCGGCACCACCACAGGATCTGAGGGGACATCACAGACACATGAACACTACAGTACCCACAAGGCACCTTCACAGGCTCTGAGGGGACATCACAGTCACATGAACACTACAGTACCCACGATGCACCTTCACAGGCTCTGAGGGGGCATCACAGACACATGAACACTACAGTACCCACGATGCACCTTCACAGGCTCTGAGGGGGCATCATAGACACATGAACACTACAGTACCCACGATGCACCTTCACAGGCTCTGAGGGGACATCACAGACACATGAACACTACAGTACCCACGATGCACCTTCACAGGCTCTGAGGGGACATCACAGACACATGAACTCTACAGTACCCACAAGGCACCTTCACAGGCTCTGAGGGGACATCACAGACACATGAACACTACAGTACCCACAAGGCACCTTCACAGGCTCTGAGGGGACATCACAGACACATGAACACTACAGTACCCACAAGGCACCTTCACAGGCTCTGAGGGGACATCACAGACACATGAACACTACAGTACCCACGAGGCACCTTCACAGGCTCTGAGGGGACATCACAGACACATGAACACTACAGTACCCACGAGGCACCTTCACAGGCTCTGAGGGGACATCACAGACACATGAACACTGCAGTACCCACGAGGCACCTTCACAGGCTCTGAGGGGACATCACAGTCACATGAACACTGCAGTACCCACGATGCACCTTCACAGGCTCTGAGGGGACATCACAGTCACATGAACACTACAGTACCCACGATGCACCTTCACAGGCTCTGAGGGGACATCACAGTCACATGAACACTACAGTACCCACAAGGCACCTTCACAGGCTCTGAGGGGACATCACAGTCACATGAACACTACAGTACCCACAAGGCACCTTCACCGGCTCTGAGGGGACATCACAGTCACATGAACACTACAGTACCCACAAGGCACCTTCACAGGCTCTGAGGGGACATCACAGTCACATGAACACTACAGTACCCACAAGGCACCTTCACAGGCTCTGAGGGGACATCACAGTCACATGAACACTACAGTACCCACAAGGCACCTTCACAGGCTCTGAGGGGACATCACAGTCACATGAACACTACAGTACCCACAAGGCACCTTCACAGGCTCTGAGGGGACATCACAGTCACATGAACACTACAGTACCCACAAGGCACCTTCACAGGCTCTGAGGGGACATCACAGTCACATGAACACTACAGTACCCACAATGCACCTTCACAGGCTCTGAGTGTCCACACTTGCATACTACCTAGTGTGAACCAATGTTATGCCTGAGCATCCTAGACAATGTACTAGCGTGGCTATTGGAATGTAGCCCCCCTAGATTCCAGAGCCCCACAGAAATAGTTTGAGAGAGTGAGAACTGGGAACACAGGTTATGATGGACTACTATGGAAATCATTGAGGCCCCGACTCCATTTCCAGTGTGTTCTAGTGAGTGACTCGCCTTTGTCTTGCCAGCTGACGTTGCGTCGAGGTTTGTCGTTGAGGTCCTGTTCTTTTACGTCGGATCCTCTTCGCTGTGGGACGGAGAGAAAAACACCAGCTATAATGTCTACTACAGGCAGGACCCACAGGAAACCACCACCATGTTATTCATTCCAGAGGAGGCTGGTGGGAGGAGTAATAGGAAAAGGCTCATGGTATTTGGCTGGATTGGAATAAATGGAAACGGAGGCAAACATATCGTTTCCATGTGTTTGATGCCATTCCACTGATTACATTCCAGCCAATACCATAAGGCCATCCTCCTATAGCTCCTCCCACCAGCCTCCTCTGATTACTTCCTCCCTTCCACAACAGAGAACGGTTGAAGGCCCTGGCTATACCGTTGAAGGCCCTGGCTATACCGGTGAAGGCCCTGGCTATACCGTTGAAGACCCTGGCTATACCGTTGAAGGCCCTGGCTATACCGTTGAAGGCCCTGGCTATACCGGTGAAGGCCCTGGCTATAACGTTGAAGAGCCTGGCTATACCGTTGAAGACCCTGGCTATACCGTTGAAGGCCCTGGCTATACCGTTGAAGGCCCTGGCTATACCGTTGAAGACCGTGGCTATACCGTTGAAGACCCTGGCTACACCGTTGAAGGCCATGGCTATACCGTTGAAGACCCTGGCTATACCGTTGAAGACCCTGGCTATACCGTTGAAGGCCCTGGCTACACCGTTGAAGGCCATGGCTATACCGTTGAAGACCCTGGCTATACCGTTGAAGGCCCTGGCTACACCGTTGAAGGCCATGGCTATACCGTTGAAGACCCTGGCTATACCGTTGAAGACCCTGGCTATACCGTTGAAGGCCCTGGCTACACCGTTGAAGGCCATGGCTATACCGTTGAAGGCCCTGGCTACACCGTTGAAGGCCATGGCTATACCGTTGAAGACCCTGGCTACACCGTTGAAGGCCCTGGCTACACCGTTGACGGCCCTGGCTACACCGTTGAAGACCCTGGCTATACCGTTGAAGGCCCTGGCTACACCGTTGAAGGCCCTGGCTATACCGTTGTGGGCTCAGGGACAAACAGTCCAAACCCCAGCCTCAATAGAAACACATAACTTAAGTCTCCAGTAAATGAATATAGGGTGTTATGCACAGACTGTGAAGGGCAACCAACCCTGTCCAACATAGACAACCCAGCCCTGCTGTATCCCAACTAGACCCAGCCCAGCCTAGCCTATTCTACATTACAATAGAGTAAAATATCATTACATCATATTGATTTGGTCCCGAGATGTTAAACATTTCTCCAATCCAAACATTACTTTTAGAGATACACAAGTCTCCCCCCTATCCTGGCTCCCTGCTGAAGTTACACAGAGATAATAACATACAATCATTACTTTTAGAGATACAAAAGTCTCCCCCATATCCCGGCTCCCTGCTGAAGTTACACAGAGATAATAACATCCAATCATTTCTTTTAGAGATACAAAAGTCTCCCCCTATCCCGGCTGAAGTTACACAGAGATAATAACATCCAATCATTTCTTTTAGAGATACAAAAGTCTCCCCCTATCCCGGCTCCCTGCTGAAGTTACACAGAGATAATAACATCCAATTATTTCTTTTAGAGATACACAAGTCTCCCCCTATCCCGGCTCCCTGCTGAAGTTACACAGAGATAATAACATCCAATCATTTCTTTTAGAGATACAAAAGTCTCCCCCCTATCCCGGCTCCCTGCTGAAGTTACACAGAGATAATAACATCCAATCATTTCTTTTACAGATACAAAAGTCTCCCCCCCTATCCCGGCTCCCTGCTGAAGTTACACAGAGATAATAACATCCAATCATTTCTTTTAGAGATACAAAAGTCTCCCCCTATCCCGGCTCCCTGCTGAAGTTACACAGAGATAATAACATCCAATCATTTCTTTTAGAGATACACAAGTCTCCCCCTATCCCGGCTCCCTGCTGAAGTTACACAGAGATAATAACATCCAATCATTTCTTTTAGAGATACAAAAGTCTCCCCCTATCCCGGCTCCCTGCTGAAGTTACACAGAGATAATAACATCCAATCATTTCTTTTAGAGATACAAAAGTCTCCCCCCCTATCCCGGCTCCCTGCTGAAGTTACACAGAGATAATAACATCCAATCACTTCTTTCAGAGATACAAAAGTCTCCCCCCTATCCCGGCTCCCTGCTGAAGTTACACAGAGATAATAACATCCAATCACTTCTTTCAGAGATACAAAAGTCTCCCCCTATCCCAGCTCCCTGCTGAAGTTACACAGAGATAATAACAGTAACCTATGTAACAATAGATACAGTAAATGAATGAATGTGATGTATAAAGCCCATCATTCTCCACTCCAGTAAAGCGGAGAGATGTGTGGTAGGCGTCCCTGCCTTTTTCTGGCTGCGGTCCTTCTTGTGGCTGTGGCGTTTGTGTCGGGTGGTCTTGAACGTCTCCATGCGACTCTTCATATTTCTCTGGAAGATCTCTCTGTCCTGACGCTCGTGGTCCCCCACTGTCATGAAGTGTCTGCTGTAGTGGGACTGGTACTATGTGGGGGGAGAGAGAGGTCATATTGTAGTTATACAATACAGATACTCTCTGTCCTGACGCTCGTGGTCCCCCACTGGTAGTATAGGGGGGGGGGGTTATATGACTTGTCCCAGAGAGGAGAGGAGAGGAGAGGACAGGAGAGGAGAGGAGAGGAGAGGACAGGAAGGAGAGGGAGGCGAGGAGAGGAGAGGAGAGGACAGGGAGGAAAGGACAGGGTGGCGAGGAGAGGAGAGGAGAGGAGAGGAGAGGAGAGGGAGGCGAGGAGAGGAGAGGAGAGGAGAGGAGAGGAGAGGAGAGGAGAGGAGAGGAGAGGAGAGGGAGGCGAGGAGAGAAGAGGAGAGGAGAGGAGAGGAGAGGAGAGGAGAGGAGAGGAGAGAGTTATAGGACTGATGTGACATTTGTTTTGGAGATGAAGTACTGCTGAAGCTGTCTGTCTGTCTGTCTGTCTGTCTGTCTGTCTGTCAGTGCTGGCAGGGCCGTACCCGTCTCCTGGGCTTGTACAGGTTCCCAGCCAAGAAGTGATGCGTTTCTGACTCCTCCTCCACCTTGGCTCCCGGCACATTGTCAATCACCTGGAGGTCCAGACAGACTCCACTACCGTTCTCCCTCCTGTAACACAGAGACATAAAGACAGACTCCACTACCGTTCCCCCTCCTGTAACACAGAGACATAAAGACAGACTCCACTACCGTTCTCCCTCCTGTAACACAGAGACATAAAGACAGACTCCACTACCGTTCTCCCTCCTGTAACACAGAGACATAAAGACAGACTCCACTACCGTTCCCCCTCCTGTAACACAGAGACATGAAGACAGACTCCACTACCGTTCTCCCTCCTGTAACACAGAGACATAAAGACAGACTCCACTACCGTTCTCCCCTCCTGTAACACAGAGACATAAAGACAGACTCCACTACCGTTCCCCCTCCTGTAACACAGAGACATAAAGACAGACTCCACTACCGTTCTCCCTCCTGTAACACAGAGACATAAAGACAGACTCCACTACCGTTCCCCCTCCTGTAACACAGAGACATAAAGACAGACTCCACTACCGTTCTCCCTCCTGCAGGGTTAGAATAAAGACTGGTTATTGTTTGGGAAAAACACGCTCCCACCCAGTGCTATTAATAAACAGCTGCACCATACTGATACATATGGACACACACACACACACACACACACACACACACACACACACACACACACACACACACACACACACACACACACACACACCAAACACACACACACACACCAAACACACACACACACCAAACACACACAAACACACACACACACACACACACACACCAAACACACACACACACACACACACACACACACCAAACACACACACACACACACAACAAACACACACACACCAATCACACACACACACACACACAAACACACACACACACACACACACACACAGTGATTTCACTCACAGGTAGTTGGTGACGTTGGTGACCTCTGGGAAAGACGCCCTGGAGGCCATGGAGGGCAGAGAGAGCCTGGCAGAGGTCAGCACGTTGCCACCCTGTTGAGGAGACACACAGAGGTCAAAGTTCAGGGGTCAACTCATTCTTAAAACACCTCACATTGTCTGAAACGGTTTTACAAATGGTGAGTCTGGACTAAAGGGGACAGTCAAAATGTAGTCAAAAACCTCCTCAGAAACAGCATATCTATCTATCTATCTATCTATCTATCTATCTATCTATCTATCTATCTATCTATCTATCTATCTATCATACTACTGTATACATGTCTCTTCCAGAGTATAGGAGAATACTATCTATCTATCATACTACTGGATACATCTCTCCTCCAGAGTATAGGATAATACTATCTATCATACTACTGGATACATCTCTCCTCCAGAGTATAGGAGAATACTATCTATCTATCATACTACTGGATACATCTCTCCTCCAGAGTATAGGAGAATACTATCTATCTATCATACTACTGGATACATCTCTCCTCCAGAGTATAGGAGAATACTATCTATCTATCATACTACTGGATACATCTCTCCTCCAGAGTATAGGAGAATACTATCTATCATACTACTGGATACATCTCTCCTTCAGAGTATAGGATAATACTATCTATCTATCATACTACTGGATACATCTCTCCTCCAGAGTATAGGATAATACTATCTATCATACTACTGGATACATCTCTCCTCCAGAGTATAGGATAATACTATCTATCTATCATACTACTGGATACATCTCTCCTCCAGAGTATAGGAGAATACTATCTATCTATCATACTACTGGATACATCTCTCCTCCAGAGTATAGGAGAATACTATCTATCTATCATACTACTGGATACATCTCTCCTCCAGAGTATAGGATAATACTATCTATCTATCATACTACTGGATACATCTCTCCTCCAGAGTATAGGAGAATACTATCTATCTATCATACTACTGGATACATCTCTCCTCCAGAGTATAGGATAATACTATCTATCATACTACTGGATACATCTCTCCTCCAGAGTATAGGATAATACTATCTATCTATCATACTACTGGATACATCTCTCCTCCAGAGTATAGGAGAATACTATCTATCTATCATACTACTGGATACATCTCTCCTCCAGAGTATAGGAGAATACTATCTATCTATCATACTACTGGATACATCTCTCCTCCAGAGTATAGGATAATACTATCTATCTATCATACTACTGGATACATCTCTCCTCCAGAGTATAGGAGAATACTATCTATCTATCATACTACTGGATACATCTCTCCTCCAGAGTATAGGATAATACTATCTATCTATCATACTACTGGATACATCTCTCCTCCAGAGTATAGGAGAATACTATCTATCTATCATACTACTGGATACATCTCTCCTCCAGAGTATAGGATAATACTATCTATCTATCATACTACTGGATACATCTCTCCTCCAGAGTATAGGATAATACTATCTATCATACTACTGGATACATCTCTCCTCCAGAGTATAGGATAATACTATCTATCTATCATACTACTGGATACATCTCTCCTCCAGAGTATAGGAGAATACTATCTATCTATCATACTACTGGATACATCTCTCCTCCAGAGTATAGGAGAATACTATCTATCTATCATACTACTGGATACATCTCTCCTCCAGAGTATAGGATAATACTATCTATCTATCATACTACTGGATACATCTCTCCTCCAGAGTATAGGAGAATACTATCTATCTATCATACTACTGGATACATCTCTCCTCCAGAGTATAGGATAATACTATCTATCATACTACTGGATACATCTCTCCTCCAGAGTATAGGATAATACTATCTATCTATCATACTACTGGATACATCTCTCCTCCAGAGTATAGGAGAATACTATCTATCTATCATACTACTGGATACATCTCTCCTCCAGAGTATAGGAGAATACTATCTATCTATCATACTACTGGATACATCTCTCCTCCAGAGTATAGGATAATACTATCTATCTATCATACTACTGGATACATCTCTCCTCCAGAGTATAGGAGAATACTATCTATCTATCATACTACTGGATACATCTCTCCTCCAGAGTATAGGATAATACTATCTATCTATCATACTACTGGATACATCTCTCCTCCAGAGTATAGGAGAATACTATCTATCTATCATACTACTGGATACATCTCTCCTCCAGAGTATAGGATAATACTATCTATCTATCATACTACTGGATACATCTCTCCTCCAGAGTATAGGAGAATACTATCTATCTATCATACTACTGGATACATCTCTCCTCCAGAGTATAGGAGAATACTATCTATCATACTACTGGATACATCTCTCCTCCAGAGTATAGGAAAATACTATCTATCTATCTATCATACTACTGGATACATCTCTCCTCCAGAGTATAGGATAATACTATCTATCTATCATACTACTGGAGACATCTCTCCTCCAGAGTATAGGAGAATACTATCTATCTATCTATCTATCTATCATACTACTGGATACATCTCTCCTCCAGAGTATAGGAAAATACTATCTATCTATCTATCATACTACTGGATACATCTCTCCTCCAGAGTATAGGATAATACTATCTATCTATCTATCATACTACTGGATACATCTCTCCTCCAGAGTATAGGAAAATACTATCTATCATACTACTGGATACATCTCTCCTCCAGAGTATAGGAGAATACTATATATCTATCATCCTACTGGATATATCTCTCCTCCAGAGTATAGGATAATACTATCTATCATACTACTGGATACATCTCTCCTCCAGAGTATAGGAAAATACTATCTATCATACTACTGGATACATCTCTCCTCCAGAGTATAGGAGAATACTATATATCTATCATCCTACTGGATATATCTCTCCTCCAGAGTATAGGATAATACTATATATCATACTACTGGAGACATCTCTCCTCCAGAGTATAGGATAATACTATCTATCTATCATACTACTGGATACATCTCTCCTCCAGAGTATAGGATAATACTATCTATCATACTACTGGATACATCTCTCCTCCAGAGTATAGGAGAATACTATCTATCTATCATACTACTGGATACATCTCTCCTCCAGAGTATAGGAGAATACTATCTATCTATCATACTACTGGATACATCTCTCCTCCAGAGTATAGGAGAATACTATATATCTATCATCCTACTGGATATATCTCTCCTCCAGAGTATAGGATAATACTATCTATCATACTACTGGATACATCTCTCCTCCAGAGTATAGGAGAATACTATCTATCTATCATACTACTGGATACATCTCTCCTCCAGAGTATAGGATAATACTATCTATCATACTACTGGATACATCTCTCCTCCAGAGTATAGGATAATACTATCTATCATACTACTGGATACATCTCTCCTCCAGAGTATAGGAGAATACTATATATCTATCATACTACTGGATACATCTCTCCTCCAGAGTATAGGATAATACTATCTATCATACTACTGGATACATCTCTCCTCCAGAGTATAGGAGAATACTATCTATCTATCATCCTACTGGATACATCTCTCCTCCAGAGTATAGGATAATACTATCTATCTATCATACTACTGGATACATCTCTCCTCCAGAGTATAGGATAATACTATCTATCTATCATATTACTGGATACATCTCTCCTCCAGAGTATAGGAAAATACTATCTATCATAACGCCAAACACAACATTTCAGCCCTGTAAACTGATAGAACTTGAATCCAATAGGCCTATCATACCAACACCATGGATGTGATATTAACGAAGAATTCCCCTGAATACTTTCCTAAACCTCTCGTATCTATTCCCCACACATTCACACGGTCTGATGTCATACACCTTCGCCGCTAAGGCTGTGTCCCTAACGGCACCCTATAAAGTGTGATACACTCTGACAGAGCCCTATGGGCCCAAGTCAACAGTAGTGAACTACAGTATACAGGGAGCCATTTAGGACGCAGTCCCTGACTGACTGTGATGTCAGCAGTAGAGATGGGATGTTTGATGTGGCGACGCTCAGGTCTCAGATTATGCTGTGGTATCAGCCGTGGAACCAAAGAGATTAATCTCTCTCTCTCTCTCTCTCTCTCTCTCTCTCTCTCTCTCTCTCTCTCTCTCTCTCTCTCTCTCTCTCTCTCTCTCTCTCTCTCTCTCTCTCTCTCTCTCTCTCTCTCCCTCCCTCCCTCCCTCCCTCCCTCCCTCCCTCCCTCCCTCCCTCCCACAGAGGACTTTGTAAGGGGTCAGTCTGCACCTCATCAGACGATATAGCGATGTTTGGTAGCTGTGTGTTCAGTGCTTCTGTAACCATGGATTTGTACTGGTTGCAGAGACAATAATGGGAGTCTAGGAGGGAGTAGGGTCGAAGTTTCTCCCAGACACTGATCTTGGGTCAGTTTAGCATTTTCCCCGCTAATGGATAAGGTTAGGATTGGGAGAGGTGAAGCTGATCCTAGATCTGTACTCTGGGGAAACTTTACACATTCAGGTGTACATTCCTGGTGCATCGCTGCCATGCTGCCGTGAGTTGAGGAGCAGTGCCATCTACTGGTCCTGGTTGAGACTTACAACACAACTGAGCACTGGACAAAATCATGTCAACAATTATTATGTCTCTGAGCCACCCATTCCCCTCCCCCCTCCCTCCCTGTCTCGCTCCCTGTCTCCCTCCCTGCCTGTCTCCCTCCCTCCCTCCCTACATCTCCCTCCCTCCCTCCATCTCCCTCCCTCCCTCCCTACATCTCCCTCCCTCCCTCGCTCCCTGTCTCCCTCCCTCCCTGTCTCTCCCTCCTGCATCTCCCTCCCTCCCTGTCTCCCTCCCTCCCTACATCTCCCTCCCTCCCTCCCTCGCTCTATGTCTCCCTCCCTCCATCCCTACATCTCCCTCCCTCCCTCCCTGTCTCTCCCTCCCTCCCTGTCTCTCCCTCCCTCCCTCCCTCCCTGTCCCTCCCTCCCTCCCTACTTCTCCCTCCCTACATCTCCCTCCCTCCCTGTCTCTCCCTCCCTCCCTCCCTCCCTCCCTTCCTCCCTCCCTGTCTACCTCCCTACATCTCCCTCCCTCCCTCCCTCCCAAACCTCCCTCCTGTCTACCTCCCTACATCTCCCTCCCTCCCTCCCTGTCTCCCAAACCTCCCTCCCTGTCTACCTCCCTACATCTCCCTCCCTCCCTGTCTACCTCCCTACATCTCCCTCCCTCCATGTCTCCCTCCCTCCCAAACCTCCCTCCCTGTCTACCTCCCTACATCTCCCTCCCTCCCTCCCTCCCTGTCTCCCAAACCTCCCTCCCTCCCTCCCTGTCTACCTCCCTACATCTCCCTCCCTCCCTGTCTACCTCCCTCCCTGTCTCCCTCCCTCCCTGTCTCCCTCCCTCCTTGTCTCCCTCCATCATACCTGGTCTATAACACTGATGGCATCTCTAATGTTGATTTTCTGATACACCTCCCACAGCTCACTCTTCCGGTACACAGACTTCCGCAGCAGCAGTTTGCTCAGGTAGTTCTTGTCAAACTGCTCCCACCTGAATGTAGGCGCCCATAGATGGAAGGCAGGGGGAAATAAGGACAGTATGTGTTACAGGTTGATGTTGTTGAAAGGGAACACTATAACACACATTCAGTGGCATCATTAGTAGAATGTGTAACTGAAGTGGACGTTAAGATCGGCCCTTTAGAGAGTACCATGATAATATTCAAATGATAAGAACAAGAAATGATATTTCAGTTGAAACGTGACTGGAGAGCTATAGGGCTACTGACTTGTCTCTCCAGTGGTGGTAACCGTTGAGTCCAGCGATGTCTTCCACTGCAGTCAGACAGTGGTCAAAGGCCTGTGGGGGAGAGACCGCATACAGTCTGGGTTAACAGAGGTCAAAGGCCTGTGGAGGAGAGACCTTATACAGTCTGGGTTAACAGAGGTCAAAGGCCTGGGGGGGAGAGACCGCATACAGTCTGGGTTAACAGAGGTCAAAGGCCTGTGGAGGAGAGACCTTATACAGTCTGGGTTAACAGAGGTCAAAGGCCTGGGGGGGAGAGACCGCATACAGTCTGGGTTAACAGAGGTCAAAGGCCTGGGGGAGAGACCGTATACAGTCTGGGTTAACAGAGGTCAAAGGCCTGTGGGGAGAGACCGCATACAGTCTGGGTTAACAGAGGTCAAAGGCCTGGGGAGAGACCGTATACAGTCTGGGTTAACAGAGGTCAAAGGCCTGTGGGGAGAGACCGTATACAGTCTGGGTTAACAGAGGTCAAAGGCCTGTGGGGAGAGACCGTATACAGTCTGGGTTAACAGAGGTCAAATGCCTGGGGAGAGACCGTATAGCCACCTGACAAGGTCCAGGGTAATGATATGATACCTGATGAAGGTCCAGGGTAATGATATGATACCTGATGAAGGTCCAGAGTAATGATATGATACCTGATGAAGGTCCAGGGTAATGATATGATACCTGATGAAGGTCCAGAGTAATGATATGATACCTGATGAAGGTCCAGGGTAATGATATGATACCTGATGAAGGTCCAGGGTAATGATATGATACCTGATGAAGGTCCAGGGTAATGATATGATACCTGATGAAGGTACAGGGTAATGATATGATACCTGATGAAGGTACAGGGTGATGATAAGATACCTTATGAAGGTCCAGAGTAATGATATGATACCTGATGAAGGTCCAGGGTAATAATATGATACCTGATGAAGGTCCAGGGTAATGATATGATACCTGATGAAGGTCCAGAGTAATGATATGATACCTGATGAAGGTCCAGAGTAATGATATGATACCTGATGAAGGTCCAGGGTAATGATATGATACCTGATGAAGGTCCAGGGTAATGATATGATACCTGATGAAGGTCCAGGGTAATGATATGATACCTGATGAAGGTACAGGGTGATGATATGATACCTGATGAAGGTCCAGGGTAATGATATGATACCTGATGAAGGTCCAGGGTAATGATATGATACCTGATGAAGGTCCAGGGTAATGATATGATACCTGATGAAGGTACAGGGTGATGATATGATACCTGATGAAGGTCCAGGGTAATGATATGATACCTGATGAAGGTCCAGGGTAATGATATGATACCTGATGAAGGTACAGGGTGATGATATGATACCTGATGAAGGTCCAGGGTAATGATATGATACCTGATGAAGGTCCAGGGTAATGATATGATACCTGATGAAGGTCCAGGGTAATGATATGATACCTGATGAAGGTCCAGGGTAATGATATGATACCTGATGAAGGTCCAGGGTGATGCCAAGGTAGTATTTCTTCTCTCTGTATCGTAGTTATCAGGGCGATAGAGGGCAATCTGTCCAATATGTGTTGATATGGTTGTATCTCTCTCTCAGCAGGAGTTGCCCTCTGCTAGCCTCTAATAGCCAGCCTAACAGCCAGCCTAACAGCCAGCTTAACAGCCAGCCTAATAGCCAGCCTAATAGCCAGCCTAATAGCCAGCCTAAATGGATGGGACACAGTGTTACAGAAGACAGTCGGCCCATATCTGTCACAGTGGTACAGAGTAGCTAAGATTTCACTACAGATGAGGAGGGGTGAGGTGTGTGTGCTTGTGCGTGTGTGTGCTTGTGTGTGTGTATGCTTGTGTGTGTGTGTGTGTGTGGGTGCATGTTTGTGTGTGTGTGGGTGCATGTGTGTGCGTGCTTGTGTTTGTTAGTTGAGTTGCAGCTCAATCTGTGAGTCACTCCTGTCAGTCTGTCTCTGTTCAGTTTCGAGGCCGAAACGGTTGTTCCCGTGTATCGGCTGTTCCTGTGATGTGACAGTGACACGGTGCTCTTTAAGTACGAGCTTGACGTAGTTAAGCCGTCAGCGATGAAAACACAAACATAGATGGAACTGAAATTCATTTGATGAAATGAAACTGAATCACTCACACGTTCGTGTATCTCCTCGTTGATGGTGGGCTTGCGATTGGTGGCACGAGGTACTTTGAGCCAGTTCACTAGAGGCTTGATGGTCAGACCCTGGAAGAGACAGACAGACAGACAGAGAGAGAGAGAGAGAGAGAGAGAGAGAGAGAGAGAGAGAGAGAGAGAGAGAGAGAGAGAGAGAGAGAGAGAGAGAGAGAGGAGAGAGAGAGAGGGAGAGAGACAGAGACAGAGACAGAGAGAGGGGTGGGGGGTGAAAGGGGGAGAGACAGAGAGAGAGAGAGAGAGAGAGAGAGAGAGAGAGAGAGAGAGAGAGAGAGAGAGAGAGAGAGAGAGAGAGAGAGAGAGAGAGAGAGAGAGGGAGAGAGACAGAGACAGAGAGAGAGACAGAGAGAGAGAGAGACAGAGAGAGGGGTGGGGGTGAAAGGGGAGAGACAGAGAGAGAGAGAGAGAGAGAGAGAGACAGAGAGAGAGAGACAGAGAGAGAGAGAGAGACACAGAGAGAGAGAGACAGAGAGAGAGACAGAGACAGAGACAGAGAGAGAGAGAGAGAGAGAGAGAGAGAGAGAGAGAGAGAGAGGGGTTGGGGGGCGTGAAAGAGGGAGAGAGGGAATTGAGGGAAGAAGCAAAGAAGGAGATTAGAGGACCAATGTAAATCCTCCCATTCACAACCAGCTCATGGCTCCACGGGGATAAACACTGAGTGTGTACAGGACACACCTGGCCCATCCCATGTTCTGATATCACTGGATCAATACACAGACGAATCACATCTTGATCCTGCATGTCAATATGATTATCAATGTAGGACAAACAAACACTAGATAGACAGTGGGTTGGAGAAGGCAGAGCAAGGTCACCTGGGGCTAAGATCTCTCCAAGGCTGTTGAGTCAACAGAAAACAAGCTCTGACTGGGATGATGTATTAGCGCTTGGCTGGAACAAAAGCCTGCACACATTACACAAAGGGGTGAAAGTAGATGTAATTTCTTCCTGGTATGGGGGACCTCCTATATGATCATAGGTCTAATCATAGAATTACATACAGTATAGAATCCCCGTTAATTTAATAGGATCTATATGGGCATAACAGTGACGAGATGTCGGGTTTCACTTTTAAAATGTATCAGCCGACCTTTTAATGTGACATAAAACACAACCGGTCACGATGTTTTCATCTGATTTACTTTCGAAAAGATCTCGTGTAGGCTACCTGCGCACGTTATTTCAGGGACGGCTGAACGACAAGGGCTGAGGAATAGCTGTTACGCCTCATGTCTCCGCTTATAATTTCCGTCGTTCGGTCGGCTATTAGTTAGTCAACTTGTCTATAATTAGATGACATGCAGCTTGTCTTGCGTCATTAACCTGATGTTCCTCCAGAACACTGAATAAAACCACGAGCACCAGAACGATGTCACAGATCAATAGACCGATCGACGCGTCGTCAACAATCCAGCTGACGTCGGTCAAGGTCTCTCTTCCATTTCTGCTTCTCTCACTGGGGGACGAGAAACATTTGTGGACCAGGGGGAGATTTCAGTTTGACCGTGTTTCTGACAGTATTTCAGTTTGTCTTGGACTCATGTTTTTTTGGGGGGGAAAATTAAATACCGTCAGGTTTTATGTTGCTGGTAGAAAGTGCACATGATTTAGGGTACACAACAGGTCCCCTACGCCCGCAGTAGCATTCTCTCAAGATTCTGAAATAAAGAATGAATATTTCAACACTCCTAAATTAACTTATGGTCTATAACTTTAGTGCAAGGAACACCTAGTTCTGCAGGAGTTTATATTAGAATGGACTACATGAGGCCTACAGTCAGTGTCCAGACTTCAGAGACTATTCCAACTATTAGGCGACGTCCATACTGCGCCATTTGATAAACGTAAAAGAGAGACATCACTTCCAAAACACCAGAAAATGTTATGAATGACATTTAGTAATTGCCATTCATTAGTCCTACAACAAGGCTTGTAGCCTGAATGGATGCATACGTTGATGTCCGCCAGCGGCTCGGCCACTCATCTCTGACTTGGAAAAACGTTTTCAAATCTATTCGCTCATTTTTCATGCGTCTGACATTCGGCAATGATAAATAGTGTAATAGCCTACAGTCTTGAAATCTGTTTAATTATTGTGATAGGCTCACGTTTTACCGGCACGGGGTATACCCACTAATACTGAGTTACCTGACTAGGTAATACTGAGTTACCTGACTAGGTAATACTGAGTTACCTGACTAGGTAATACTGAGTTACCTGACTAGGTAATACTGGAGTTACCTGACTAGGTAATACTGAGTTACCTGACTAGGCAATACTGAGTTACCTGACTAGGTAATACTGAGTTACCTGACTAGGTAATACTGAGTTACCTGACTAGGTAATACTGAGTTACCTGACTAGGCAATACTGAGTTACCTGACTAGGTAATACTGAGTTACCTGACTAGGTAATACTGAGTTACCTGACTAGGCAATACTGAGTTACCTGACTAGGTAATACTGAGTTACCTGACTAGGTAATACTGAGTTACCTGACTAGGCAATACTGGAGTTACCTGACTAGGTAATACTGGAGTTACCTGACTAGGTAATACTGAGTTACCTGACTAGGTAATACTGAGTTACCTGACTAGGTAATACTGAGTTACCTGACTAGGCAATACTGAGTTACCTGACTAGGTAATACTGAGTTACCTGACTAGGTAATACTGAGTTACCTGACTAGGCAATACTGAGTTACCTGACTAGGTAATACTTAGTTACCTGACTAGGCAATACTGAGTTACCTGACTAGGTAATACTGAGTTACCTGACTAGGCAATACTGAGTTACCTGACTAGGTAATACTGAGTTACCTGACTAGGTAATACTGAGTTACCTGACTAGGTAATACTGAGTTACCTGACTAGGTAATACTGAGTTACCTGACTAGGCAATACTGAGTTACCTGACTAGGTAATACTGAGTTACCTGACTAGGCAATACTGAGTTACCTGACTAGGCAATACTGAGTTACCTGACTAGGTAATACTGAGTTACCTGACTAGGTAACACTAGAGGGTGTGCTAGTCTGTAAACCCCAGAATAGGCCATTGGCTGACTAGCTGTCAACCTGCTATGTTCCCCAGCCTACTCTCTGTTCTCTAGCTGTCTGCCTGTCCCCTCTACTCTCTGTTATCTCAGCTCAACTGTGAAATACATGATCTAGTATTTATGAGTTGGTAAATATCGTCTGTTATTCTGAGGCGGAGAAGGCAATTCCCTCTTTTGTCAGATGGGGGTTCACGTTACCAACCATTACGACACAAGACCCAGAATCAGACCTGGTTACAGAGACAGGAACCTCTACTTCATCTACCTGGCTGGTCCACATGTTATATTCACGTTACCAACCATTACGACACAAGACCCAGAATCAGACCTGGTTACAGAGACAGGAACCTCTACTTCATCTACCTGGCTGGTCCACATGTTATATTCATGTTACCAACCATTACGACACAAGACCCAGAATCAGACCTGGTTACAGAGACAGGAACCTCTACTTCATCTACCTGGCTGGTCCACATGTTATATTCATGTTACCAACCATTACGACACAAGACCCAGAATCAGACCTGGTTACAGAGACAGGAACCTGTACTTCATCTACCTGGCTGGTCCACATGTTATATTCACGTTACCAACCATTACGACACAAGACCCAGAATCAGACCTGGTTACAGAGACAGGAACCTCTACTTCATCTACCTGGCTGGTCCACATGTTATATTCACGTTACCAACCATTACGACTCAAGACCCAGAATCAGACCTGGTTACAGAGACAGGAACCTCTACTTCATCTACCTGGCTGGTCCACATGTTATATTCATGTTACCAACCATTACGACACAAGACCCAGAATCAGACCTGGTTACAGAGACAGGAACCTCTACTTCATCTACCTGGCTGGTCCACATGTTATATTCACATTACCAACCATTACGACTCAAGACCCAGAATCAGACCTGGTTACAGAGACAGGAACCTCTACTTCATCTACCTGGCTGGTCCACATGTTATATTCACGTTACCAACCATTACGACACAAGACCCAGAATCAGACCTGGTTACAGAGACAGGAACCTCTACTTCATCTACCTGGCTGGTCCACATGTTATATTCACGTTACCAACCATTACGACACAAGACCCAGAATCAGACCTGGTTACAGAGACAGGAACCTCTACTTCATCTACCTGGCTGGTCCACATGTTATATTCATGTTACCAACCATTACGACACAAGACCCAGAATCAGACCTGGTTACAGAGACAGGAACCTCTACTTCATCTACCTGGCTGGTCCACATGTTATATTCATGTTACCAATCCTATCTGGAGGAAGTGTAGGGCTACGGGTGATTATATGGGTGAGGATATGGATGGGGATATGGATGACGGTATGGGTGAGGGTATGGGTGAGGATATGGATGAGGGTATGGGTGAGGGTACGGGTAAGGGTATGGGTGAGGGTATGGGTAAGGATATGGGTGAGGATATGGGTGAGGGTATGGGTGAGTATATGGATGAGGGTAAGGGTATGGGTGAGGTAGAGTGAGGCAGTTCACCTGGACAGGACACTAGTCTATCTCCTGTTTCTGTAGAGTGAGCCAGTTCATCTGGACAGGACACTAGTCTATCTCCTGTTTCTGTAGAGTGAGCCAGTTCACCTGGACAGGACACTAGTCTATCTCCTGTTTCTGTAGAGTGAGGCAGTTCACCTGGACAGGACACTAGTCTATCTCCTGTTTCTGTAGAGTGAGCCAGTTCACCTGGACAGGACACTAGTCTATCTCCTGTTTCTGTAGAGTGAGCCAGTTCACCTGGACAGGACGCTAGTCTATCTCCTGTTTCTGAAGAGTGAGGCAGCTTGAGGCAGTACAACGCCTGGACAGGACGCTAGTCTATCTCCTGTTTCTGTAGAGTGAGGCAGTTCACCTGGACAGGACACTAGTCTATCTCCTGTTTCTGTAGAGTGAGGCAGCTTGAGGCAGTACAACGCCTGGACAGGACGCCAGTCTGTCAGCTCACATGGTCAGGAAAAAAAACTCCTGGCCTTAATTAATTCCATATAGAACAATAGACCCTATTCTATTTTCTGGACTGAAAATATCTCTAGTAAATACAATATCTCTAGTAAATACTTTACCTGGAACATGACAGTAAAGAAGACCACTATGATGGTAGTGGCCACGAAGTAGTCTTTAGCCGGGACCCGTTCTGCATCCAGCAGAACCACCAAAGCAAACGCCACCGCCCCTCGCAGGCCACCGTACGACATCACCACCTGGTCGATCTTGTCCAACGGGACGAGGCGAAACCAGTTCAACACCCAGGTCTGCATGACCACACCTGAACGAGATCAGAGACTAGAGAATCGATACAGCTACAGTGTATTACTTATTTCCTCACAATATAAAGTCAAGCCAATACATTCTCGGACTCGTCACTGAGTTACACAGTACCATCTTGATTACTGATAACGGCAAGAGATATTCAGCCACATTTGGGAGTTAATTGAAAGAGTGATTATTTTATCGTCTAACTCTGTTTGGCATTAAAGTTTTTTTTTTATAGCGGGTCCAATTACTGATAACGCACACTGGATCCACAGTAAGGACACAGGAGTGCTCCTGTCTTTGTGGTGCGTAGGTCCACTCTCACCCAAGGGGGCTGCAATCACCGATTCATAGTAGTATATATTGATATTCACCTTGAGCTATGTGTGGAGTAACAATGCTATGGACGGTATCAGTTGTTTTGAAGTAAGGCGGCACCTACCCAAGGCCCTGAAGACGAAGATGAAGATGAGCGTACAGGAGATGAGTCCTGTGTCCCAGGCCCACTTAGACTTGTCCACGGCTGAGATGCCCAGGAAGATGAAGATGATGGTCTCAGCGATGCTGGCCAGGGTTTTCATCGTGTACTTCACCGTGGTACGAGACTTCTGGGATATGTTGGCCTCCACGTACTTGTTACAGCCGATACCACAGAACGTCATTCTGAGAGAGAGAGAGAGAGAGAGAGAGAGAGAGAGAGAGAGAGAGAGAGAGAGAGAGAGAGAGAGAGCGAGAGAGAGTGCGAGAGAGAGAGCGAGAGCGAGAGAGAGAGAGAGAGAGAGAGGCGAGAGAGAGAGAGAGAGAGAGAGAGCGAGAGAGAGAGCGAGAGCGAGAGAGAGAGAGAGAGAGAGAGAGAGAGAGAGAGAGAGAGAGAGAGAGAGAGAGAGAGAGAGAGAGAGAGAGAGAGAGAGAGAGAGAGAGAGAGAGAGAGGAGGACAGGAGAGGACCAGGGTCCAGATTCACAAAACACTTTTTCCTCTCTCACTGCCCTGAGTTTAAGACAAAGGGTTTAGCTATCTTGGAATTAAGAACATGTCCAATAACTTTATTTTCAAGAATCTAATTTCTTAACTTTTT
>CM059819.1:2902027-2907027 GCA_030435695.1 Brachymystax lenok tsinlingensis | reverse complement strand
GATCCACTATTAAAGGCCCGGGGTCGGTTATAACCCTGATCCACTATTAAAGGCCTGGGGTTGGTTATAACCCTGATCCACTATTAAAGGCCTGGGGTCGGTTATAACCCTGATCCACTATTAAAGGCCTGGGGTTGGTTATAACCCTGATCCACTATTAAAGGCCTGGGGATGGTTATAACCCTGATTCACTATTAAAGGCCTGGGGTTGGTTATAACCCTGATCCACTATTAAAGGCCTGGGGTTGGTTATAACCCTGATCCACTATTAAAGGCCTGGGGTTGGTTATAACCCTGATCCACTATTAAAGGCCTGAGGTTGGTTATAACCCTGATCCACTATTAAAGGCCCGGGGTTGGTTATAACCCTGATCCACTATTAAAGGCCTGGGGTCGGTTATAACCCCTATTAATACACAGTCGCTGTAGAGAAACAGACCAGGAACAGACAGAAGGTAGCTGCAGAACAGAAAGATGAGGGAACCTGTAAGTCTATCTGAAAACGTTAAATCCATCCTACTGGTCTTCACTGACTCCTCACCACGGGCTGCACATTGTCTCAGAGTAGAAGTGCTGATCTAGGATCAGTTTAGATCTATTACAGAGAAAGACTCCCAACCTGCAATCCTCACCACGGGCTGCACAGCGTCTCAGAGTAGAAGTGCTGATCTAGGATCAGTTTAGATCTATTACAGAGAAAGACTCCCAACCTGCCCCTGCAATCCTCACCACGGGCTGCACAGCGTCTCAGAGTAGAAGCGCTGATCTAGGATCAGTTTAGCCTAGGATCTAGGATCAGCACTCCTACTCTGGCTCGGCTCTTCTGAAGTTTAATCTTCCCGTAAACCAACATACAGTAGGCCCCGGGGGTCTCTCTTCTCACAAAGCATGGTAGCAACACTGTACAAGCAGATGGCCTGAAATCCTAGGTCATATCCCAAATAGCCCCTTTATTCTCAATTCAGCGCACTACTTCAGGTCAAAAGTAGTGCACTAAAACGGGAATAGGGTTCCATTTGGGCACGCAGGCCTACTCTCCGGGGTGATGGTGTTCACAACTCACTGGACCAAAAGAGTAAAAGACCACAGAAACAGTTCTGTGAGTGAAAGACTTAAGAGACCGAAGGGCAAGAAGTCGGTTGCCTCGGGTTGATACACCAGAGAAACAAAGAGATATGAGAGGAAGGGTTTTTTTAGTGTTCAGCACTAGAATGTCACAGTGTTCACACGCAACAACGTAAATAGACTTTGTAACGTGTCTAACGGCCTACTCCAACAAACCCTTAGAGCAAAGCCGCTTTAAATTTCTCATCAAATAAGCCTGAGCCTTGAGACCTGGGAGGGGGAGTACGGTTAACCAGACCTGGGTTCAAATAGTGTTTGCTTTAGGCTTTGCGTGCCAGGTGGACAGTTTTTTTTTGTTGTTGTTGACATTTGAGACTTTTCCATCGGTTCAATCGCAACAGACAAGCTCAATCAAGCACAGATACAGTATTTAAAAAATGATTTCAAATAGTATTTCAACCCAGGTCGGTTTGTGGCTAGCTAACAGGGCCCATTGCTGGCCCCTCAGTCCAAGCCCTCTGATCCATATAGCTAGTGCCCTCAGGACCTTTAGTTCGCCCTTGGTCTTGGTATGGTATGCCTGCCCTCTAGTAGGAGCTACTTCCACCACAGCACTCTAACCCTGTGGAGTCTGGACCACATTAAGCCTTCAAACTGTAACCCTGTGGAGTCTGGACCACATTAAGCCTTCAAACTGTAACCCTGTGGAGGTTGGACCACATTAAGCCTTCAAACTGTAACCCTGTGGAGTCTGGACCACATTAAGCCTTCAAACTGTAACCCTGTGGAGTCTGGACCACATTAAGCCTTCAAACTGTAACTCTGTGGTGTACGGACCACATTAAGCCTTCAAACTGTAACCCTGTGGAATACGGACCACATTAAGCCTTCAAACTGTAACCCTGTGGAGTCTGAACCACATTAAGCCTTCAAACTGTAACCCTGTGGAGTACAGACCACATTAAGCCTTCAAACTGTAACCCTGTGGAGTCTGGACCACATTAAGCCTTCAAACTGTAACCCTGTGGAGTCTGGACCACATTAAGCCTTCAAACTATAACCCTGTGGAATTCGGACCACATTAAGCCTTCAAACTGTAACCCTGTGGAGTCTGGACCACATTAAGCCTTCAAACTGTAACCCTGTGGAATACGGACCACATTAAGCCTTCAAACTGTAACCCTGTGTAGTCTGGACCACATTAAGCCTTCAAACTGTAACCCTGTGGAGTCTGGACCAAATTAAGCCTTCAAACTGTAACCCTGTGGAATACGGACCACATTAAGCCTTCAAACTGTAACCCTGTGGAGTCTGGACCACATTAAGCCTTCAACCTGTAACCCTGTGGAGTCTGAAACACATTAATCCTTCAAACTGTAACCCTGTGGAGTCTGGACCACATTAAGTTTTCAAACTGTACACACTCAACAAAGTAAGTGGATGTGAAGAGTCCTGAGAGCCATTATAACACACATACATGTCCTGCAAACCAGTGTCCCACCACAGAATGGCCTGTTGTCAAGTCGTCTTCACATCTCCACTGTGATACAGCCGGCAGCTGCACCTGAAACGGCCCCTAGGGCCAAATGTCTTACACAGGGAACAGGGTTCCATTTCAGACGCAGTGAATGTGTGGTGAGCATTCTGGTGCTGGATAAATGCCTCAGCCATCTAAAAGGTCATGTGAGAAAATCTCTAGGAAAGTGTAAAAGGGGGGGCCTCCCGAGTGGTGCAGCGGTCTAGAGGGGTCACTACAGACCTGGGTTCGATCCCAGGCTGTGTCGCAGCCGGCCGCGACAAGGAGACCCATGAGGCGGCGCACAATTGGCCCAGTGTTGTCCGGATTAGGGGGAGGGTTTGGCCGGCCCGGGATGTCCTTGTTCCATTGCGCTCTAGCGACTCCTTGTGGAGGGCCGGGCGCCTGCAAGCTGACCTCGGTCGCCAGCTGTACGGTGTTTCCTCCGACACAATGGTGCGGCTGGCTTCCGGGTTAAGCGAGCAGTGTGTCAAGAAGCAGTGCGGCTTGGCAGGGTCGTGTTTCGGAGGTAGGCACGGCTCTCGACCTTCGCCTCTCCAGAGTCCGTAGGGGAGTTTCAGCAGTGGGACGAGACTGTAACAACCAATCGGATATCACGGAATCGGGGAGGAGAAAAAGGGTGAAAAAGAAATATGAAATATAATTGTAAAAGCTCTGCAGAACGTAGATACTAATCGTGCTGTTATTGCTGTGCAGCATGGATGCTGACCAGGAGAATATCTGGAGCACAGTTCAGAGTGTTGAGGACAGATTTGCCAGTAGAGGAGGGATTGGACACTGGACCTGGTGGAGTATTCCTTACAGAGAGCAGATGATTAAACTGACCCAGAGTTGAACTGAGGTAGAGGAGGGATCGGACACTGGACCTGGTGGAGTAGTCCTTACAGAGAGCAGATGATTAAACTGACCCAGGTAGAACTGAGGTAGAGGAGGGATTGTACACTGGACCTGGTGGAGTAGTCCTTACAGAGAGCAGATGATTAAACTGACCCAGGTAGAACTGAGGTAGAGGAGGGATCGGACACTGGACCTGGTGGAGTAGTCCTTACAGAGAGCAGATGATTAAACTGACCCAGAGTTGAACTGAGGTAGAGGAGGGATTGGACACTGGACCTGGTGGAGTAGTCCTTACAGAGAGCAGATGATTAAACTGACCCAGAGTTGAACTGAGGTAGAGGAGGGATCAGACACTGGACCTGGTGGAGTATTCCTTACAGAGAGCAGATGATTAAACTGACCCAGAGTTGAACTGAGGTAGAGGAGGGATTGGACACTGGACCTGGTGGAGTATTCCTTACAGAGAGCAGATGATTAAACTGACCCAGAGTTGAACTGAGGTAGAGGAGGGATCGGACACTGGACCTGGTGGAGTATTCCTTACAGAGAGCAGATGATTAAACTGACCCAGGTAGAACTGAGGTAGAGGAGGGATTGTACACTGGACCTGGTGGAGTAGTCCTTACAGAGAGCAGATGATTAAACTGACCCAGGTAGAACTGAGGTAGAGGAGGGATCGGACACTGGACCTGGTGGAGTAGTCCTTACAGAGAGCAGATGATTAAACTGACCCAGAGTTGAACTGAGGTAGAGGAGGGATTGGACACTGGACCTGGTGGAGTATTCCTTACAGAGAGCAGATGATTAAACTGACCCAGAATTGAACTGAGGTAGAGGAGGGATCGGACACTGGACCTGGTGGAGTAGTCCTTACAGAGAGCAGATGATTAAACTGACCCAGAGTTGAACTGAGGTAGAGGAGGGATTGGACACTGGACCTGGTGGAGTATTCCTTACAGAGAGCAGATGATTAAACTGACCCAGAGTTGAACTGAGGTAGAGGAGGGATTGGACACTGGACCTGGTGGAGTAGTCCTTACAGAGAGCAGATGATTAAACTGACCCAGAGTTGAACTGAGGTAGAGGAGGGATTGGACACTGGACCTGGTGGAGTAGTCCTTACAGAGAGCAGATGATTAAACTGACCCAGAGTTGAACTGAGGTAGAGGAGGGATCAGACACTGGACCTGGTGGAGTATTCATTACAGAGAGCAGATGATTAAACTGACCCAGAGTTGAACTGAGGTAGAGGAGGGATTGGACACTGGACCTGGTGGAGTATTCCTTACAGAGAGCAGATGATTAAACTGACCCAGGTAGAACTGAGGTAGAGGAGGGATTGGACACTGGACCTGGTGGAGTAGTCCTTACAGAGAGCAGATGATTAAACTGACCCAGAGTAGAACTGAGGTAGAAGAGGGATTGGACACTGGACCTGGTGGAGTAGTCCTTACAGAGAGCAGATTATTAAACTGAGCCAGGTAGAACTGAGGTAGAGGAGGGATTGGACACTGGACCTGGTGGAGTATTCCTTACAGAGAGCAGATGATTAAACTGACCC